>JAFBJY010000349.1:0-70258 GCA_016801885.1 Toxotes chatareus | reverse complement strand
AATTCCAGGAACGTGAACTTACCCACCATTCACTCCTAAACCTAACCTCAGTCAAGCACCTGTCTTGGGCATGTGTCTTTGATACTTACCGCATGGAGGTCCAATTCCAGGAAGGTGAACTAACCCACCGCTTGCTCCTAAACTTTGCCCTCTGTAAGGCCACTGTCCTGGGCATCCATCTGAGGTACTTACCGCATGGAGGTCCAATTCCAGGAAAGTGAACTTACCCACCATTCGCCGGCTCCTAAACCCAACCTCAGTCAAGCAACTGTCCTGGGCATGTGTCTGAGGTACTTACCGCATGGAGGTCCAATTCCAGGAAGGTGAACTTACCCACCATTCACTCCTAAACCTAACCTCAGTCAAGCAACTGTCCTGGGCATCCATCTGAGGTACTTTACCGCATGGAGGTCCAATTCCAGGAAGGTGAACTTACCCACCGCTCACTCCTAAACTTTGCCCTCTGTAAGGCCACTGTCCTGTGCATCCATCTGAGGTACTTACCGCATGGAGGTCCAATTCCAGGAAAGTGCTTGACTGAGGGTTAGGTTCAGGAGTGAATGGTGTTACCCACCATTCACTCCTAAACCTAACCCTCAGTCAAGCACCTGTCCTGGGCATGTGTCTTTGATACTTACCGCATGGAGGTCCAATTCCAGGAACGTGAACTTACCCACCATTCACTCCAAACCTAACCTCAGTCAAGCAACTGTCCTGGGCATGTGTCTGAGATACTTACCGCATGGAGGTCCAATTCCAGGAAGGTGAACTTACCCACCGCTCACTCCTAAACTTTGCCCTCTGTAAGGCCACTGTCCTGTGCATCCATCTGAGGTACTTCACCGCATGGAGGTCCAATTCAGGAAGGTGCTTGACTGAGGGGTTAGGTCTAGGAGTGAATGGTGTTACCCACCATTCACTCCTAAACCCAACCTCAGTCAAGCACCTGTCCTGGGCATGTGTCTTTGATACTTACCGCATGGAGGTCCAATTCCAGGAAGGAACGCGAACTTACCCACCGTTCACTCCTAAACCTAACCTCAGTCAAGCACCTGTCCTGGGCATGTGTCTGAGGTACTTACCGCATGGAGGTCCAATTCCAGGAACGCGAACTTACCCACCATTCACTCCTAAACCTAACCCTCAGTCAAGCAACTGTCCTGGGCATGTGTCTGAGGCACTTACCGCATGGAGGTCCAATTCCAGGAACATGAAACTTAACGCCATTCATCCTCCTAAACCGCAACCCTCTGTCAGGCAACTGTCCTGGGCATGTGTCTGAGGTACTTACCGCATGGAGGTCCAATTCCAGGAAGGTGAACTTTCCACCCTTCCTCCTAAACCTAAACCTCAGTCAGCCACTTTCCTGGGCAAGTACAAATCAAAGAAACATACTTGAAAACTCTGCGAAATGCTTCTTCTAATGTAAAATAGTGTTTCCATGCTGGAAAAAGTCTTATTTTGACGCCAGCAACATATTTTAGACACACCGTTCATTTCAGCACTAACTGACTGAAACTTGCCGTTTTAAGCGTTTCCAGCCATTCTCTGTGTGTCTGGGACACAGCGTGTGCCCTGAAAATGCCACACAGTACAAATCACAGAAACATACTTGAAAACTCTGCAAAATGCTTCTTCTAATGTAAAATAGTGTTTCCATGCTGGAAACAGTCTTATTTTGACGCCAGCAACATATTTTAGACACACCGTTCATTTCAGCACTAACTGACTGAAACTTGCCGTTTTAAGCGTTTACAGCCATTCTCTGTGGGTCTGGGACACAGCGTGTGCCCTGAAAATGCCACACAGTACAAATCACAGAAACATACTTGAAAACTCTGCGAAATGCTTCTTCTAATGTAAAATAGTGTTTCCATGCTGGAAACAGTCTTATTTTGACGCCAGCAGCACATTTGATACAAAGCTGTCATTTCAGCTCAAACGGTAAAATTTCACCGTTCCTGGCCATATGAGACTGTTTTTCACAACGTTTGCCCTGAAAGTGCCAGGTACTGCAGATGAAAGAAACACACGGGAAAACTCTGCAAAATGCTTCTTCTAATGTAAAATAGTGTTTCCATGCTGGAAACAGTCTTATTTTGACGCCAGCAACATATTTTAGAAACACCGTTCATTTCAGCACTAACTGACTGAAACTTGCCGTTTTACGCGTTTCCAGCCATTCTCTGTGTGTCTGGGACACAGCGTGTGCCCTGAAAATGCCACACAGTACAAATCACAGAAACATACTTGAAAACTCTGCGAAATGCTTCTTCTAATGTAAAATAGTGTTTCCATGCTGGAAACAGTCTTATTTTGACGCCAGCAGCACATTTGATACAAAGCTGTCATTTCAGCTCAAACGGTAAAATTTCACCGTTCCTGGCCATATGAGACTGTTTTTCACAGCGTGTGCCCTGAAAATGCCACACAGTACAAATCACAGAAACATACTTGAAAACTCTGCGAAATGCTTCATCTAATGTAAAATAGTGTTTCCATGCTGGAAACAGTCTTATTTTGACGCCAGCAGCACATTTGATACAAAGCTGTCATTTCATCTCAAACGGTAAAATTTCACCGTTCCTGGCCATATGAGACTGTTTTTCACAGCGTGTGCCCTGAAAATGCCACACAGTACAAATCACAGAAACATACTTGAAAACTCTGCGAAATGCTTCTTCTAATGTAAAATAGTGTTTCCATGCTGGAAACAGTCTTATTTTGACGCCAGCAGCACATTTGATACAAGGCTGTCATTTCAGCTCAAACGGTAAAATTTCACCGTTCCTGGCCATATGAGACTGTTTTTCACAGCGTGTGCCCTGAAAATGCCACACAGTACAAATCACAGAAACATACTTGAAAACTCTGCGAAATGCTTCTTCTAATGTAAAATAGTGTTTCCATGCTGGAAAAAGTCTTATTTTGACGCCAGCAGCACATTTGATACAAAGCTGTCATTTCAGCTCAAACGGTAAAATTTCACCGTTCCTGGCCATATGAGACTGTTTTTCACAACGTTTGCCCTGAAAGTGCCAGGTACTGCAGATGAAAGAAACACACGGGAAAACTCTGCAAAATGCTTCTTCTAATGTAAAATAGTGTTTCCATGCTGGAAACAGTCTTATTTTGACGCCAGCAACATATTTTAGACACACCGTTCATTTCAGCACTAACTGACTGAAACTTGCCGTTTTAAGCGTTTCCAGCCATTCTCTGTGTGTCTGGGACACAGCGTGTGCCCTGAAAATGCCACACAGTACAAATCACAGAAACATACTTGAAAACTCTGCGAAATGCTTCTTCTAATGTAAAATAGTGTTTCCATGCTGGAAACAGTCTTATTTTGACGCCAGCAACATATTTTAGAAACACCGTTCATTTCAGCACTAACTGACTGAAACTTGCCGTTTTAAGCGTTTCCAGCCATTCTCTGTGTGTCTGGGACACAGCGTGTGCCCTGAAAATGCCACACAGTACAAATCACAGAAACATACTTGAAAACTCTGCGAAATGCTTCTTCTAATGTAAAATAGTGTTTCCATGCTGGAAACAGTCTTATTTTGACGCCAGCAACATATTTTAGAAACACCGTTCATTTCAGCACTAACTGACTGAAACTTGCCGTTTTAAGCGTTTCCAGCCATTCTCTGTGTGTCTGGGACACAGCGTGTGCCCTGAAAATGCCACACAGTACAAATCACAGAAACATACTTGAAAACTCTGCGAAATGCTTCTTCTAATGTAAAATAGTGTTTCCATGCTGGAAACAGTCTTATTTTGACGCCAGCAACATATTTTAGAAACACCGTTCATTTCAGCACTAACTGACTGAAACTTGCCGTTTTAAGCGTTTCCAGCCATTCTCTGTGTGTCTGGGACACAGCGTGTGCCCTGAAAATGCCACACAGTACAAATCACAGAAACATACTTGAAAACTCTGCGAAATGCTTCTTCTAATGTAAAATAGTGTTTCCATGCTGGAAACAGTCTTATTTTGACGCCAGCAGCACATTTGATACAAAGCTGTCATTTCAGCTCAAACAGTAAAATTTCACCGTTCCTGGCCATATGAGACTGTTTTTCACAGCGTGTGCCCTGAAAATGCCACACAGTACAAATCACAGAAACATACTTGAAAACTCTGCGAAATGCTTCTTCTAATGTAAAATAGTGTTTCCATGCTGGAAACAGTCTTATTTTGACGCCAGCAGCACATTTGATACAAAGCTGTCATTTCAGCTCAAACGGTAAAATTTCACCGTTCCTGGCCATATGAGACTGTTTTTCCACAGCGTGTGCCCTGAAAATGCCACACAGTACAAATCACAGAAACATACTTGAAAACTCTGCGAAATGCTTCTTCTAATGTAAAATAGTGTTTCCATGCTGGAAACAGTCTTATTTTGACGCCAGCAGCACATTTGATACAAAGCTGTCATTTCAGCTCAAACGGTAAAATTTCACCGTTCCTGGCCATATGAGACTGTTTTTCACAACGTTTGCCCTGAAAGTGCCAGGTACTGCAGATGAAAGAAACACACGGGAAAACTCTGCAAAATGCTTCTTCTAATGTAAAATAGTGTTTCCATGCTGGAAACAGTCTTATTTTGACGCCAGCAACATATTTTAGACACACCGTTCATTTCAGCACTAACTGACTGAAACTTGCCGTTTTAAGCGTTTACAGCCATTCTCTGTGGGTCTGGGACACAGCGTGTGCCCTGAAAATGCCACACAGTACAAATCACAGAAACATACTTGAAAACTCTGCGAAATGCTTCTTCTAATGTAAAATAGTGTTTCCATGCTGGAAACAGTCTTATTTTGACGCCAGCAGCACATTTGATACAAAGCTGTCATTTCAGCTCAAACGGTAAAATTTCACCGTTCCTGGCCATATGAGACTGTTTTTCACAGCGTGTGCCCTGAAAATGCCACACAGTACAAATCAAAGAAACATACTTGAAAACTCTGCGAAATGCTTCTTCTAATGTAAAATAGTGTTTCCATGCTGGAAACAGTCTTATTTTGACGCCAGCAGCACATTTGATACAAAGCTGTCATTTCAGCTCAAACGGTAGAAATTTCACCGTTCCTGGCCATATGAGACTGTTTTTCACAGCGTGTGCACTGAAAATGCCACACAGTACAAATCACAGAAACATACTTGAAAACTCTGCGAAATGCTTCTTCTAATGTAAAATAGTGTTTCCATGCTGGAAACAGTCTTATTTTGACGCCAGCAGCACATTTGATACAAAGCTGTCATTTCAGCTCAAACGGTAAAATTTCACCGTTCCTGGCCATATGAGACTGTTTTTCACAACGTTTGCCCTGAAAGTGCCAGGTACTGCAGATGAAAGAAACACACGGGAAAACTCTGCGAAATGCTTCTTCTAATGTAAAATAGTGTTTCCATGCTGGAAACAGTCTTATTTTGACGCCAGCAACATATTTTAGAAACACCGTTCATTTCAGCACTAACTGACTGAAACTTGCCGTTTTAAGCGTTTACAGCCATTCTCTGTGTGTCTGGGACAAAGCGTGTGCCCTGAAAATGCCACACAGTACAAATCACAGAAACATACTTGAAAACTCTGCGAAATGCTTCTTCTAATGTAAAATAGTGTTTCCATGCTGGAAACAGTCTTATTTTGACGCCAGCAGCACATTTGATACAAAGCTGTCATTTCAGCTCAAACGGTAAAATTTCACCGTTCCTGGCCATATGAGACTGTTTTTCACAACGTTTGCCCTGAAAGTGCCAGGTACTGCAGATGAAAGAAACACACGGGAGAACTCTGCAAAATGCTTCTTCTAATGTAAAATAGTGTTTCCATGCTGGAAACAGTCTTATTTTGACGCCAGCAACATATTTTAGAAACACCGTTCATTTCAGCACTAACTGACTGAAACTTGCCGTTTTAAGCGTTTCCAGCCATTCTCTGTGTGTCTGGGACACAGCGTGTGCCCTGAAAATGCCACACAGTACAAATCACAGAAACATACTTGAAAACTCTGCGAAATGCTTCTTCTAATGTAAAATAGTGTTTCCATGCTGGAAACAGTCTTATTTTGACGCCAGCAACATATTTTAGAAACACCGTTCATTTCAGCACTAACTGACTGAAACTTGCCGTTTTAAGCGTTTCCAGCCATTCTCTGTGTGTCTGGGACACAGCGTGTGCCCTGAAAATGCCACACAGTACAAATCACAGAAACATACTTGAAAACTCTGCGAAATGCTTCTTCTAATGTAAAATAGTGTTTCCATGCTGGAAACAGTCTTATTTTGACGCCAGCAACATATTTTAGAAACACCGTTCATTTCAGCACTAACTGACTGAAACTTGCCGTTTTAAGCGTTTCCAGCCATTCTCTGTGTGTCTGGGACACAGCGTGTGCCCTGAAAATGCCACACAGTACAAATCACAGAAACATACTTGAAAACTCTGCGAAATGCTTCTTCTAATGTAAAATAGTGTTTCCATGCTGGAAACAGTCTTATTTTGACGCCAGCAGCACATTTGATACAAAGCTGTCATTTCAGCTCAAACAGTAAAATTTCACCGTTCCTGGCCATATGAGACTGTTTTTCACAGCGTGTGCCCTGAAAATGCCACACAGTACAAATCACAGAAACATACTTGAAAACTCTGCGAAATGCTTCTTCTAATGTAAAATAGTGTTTCCATGCTGGAAACAGTCTTATTTTGACGCCAGCAGCACATTTGATACAAAGCTGTCATTTCAGCTCAAACGGTAAAATTTCACCGTTCCTGGCCATATGAGACTGTTTTTCACAGCGTGTGCCCTGAAAATGCCACACAGTACAAATCACAGAAACATACTTGAAAACTCTGCGAAATGCTTCTTCTAATGTAAAATAGTGTTTCCATGCTGGAAACAGTCTTATTTTGACGCCAGCAGCACATTTGATACAAAGCTGTCATTTCAGCTCAAACGGTAAAATTTCACCGTTCCTGGCCATATGAGACTGTTTTTCACAACGTTTGCCCTGAAAGTGCCAGGTACTGCAGATGAAAGAAACACACGGGAAAACTCTGCAAAATGCTTCTTCTAATGTAAAATAGTGTTTCCATGCTGGAAACAGTCTTATTTTGACGCCAGCAACATATTTTAGACACACCGTTCATTTCAGCACTAACTGACTGAAACTTGCCGTTTTAAGCGTTTACAGCCATTCTCTGTGGGTCTGGGACACAGCGTGTGCCCTGAAAATGCCACACAGTACAAATCACAGAAACATACTTGAAAACTCTGCGAAATGCTTCTTCTAATGTAAAATAGTGTTTCCATGCTGGAAACAGTCTTATTTTGACGCCAGCAGCACATTTGATACAAAGCTGTCATTTCAGCTCAAACGGTAAAATTTCACCGTTCCTGGCCATATGAGACTGTTTTTCACAGCGTGTGCCCTGAAAATGCCACACAGTACAAATCAAAGAAACATACTTGAAAACTCTGCGAAATGCTTCTTCTAATGTAAAATAGTGTTTCCATGCTGGAAAAAGTCTTATTTTGACGCCAGCAACATATTTTAGACACACCGTTCATTTCAGCACTAACTGACTGAAACTTGCCGTTTTAAGCGTTTCCAGCCATTCTCTGTGTGTCTGGGACACAGCGTGTGCCCTGAAAATGCCACACAGTACAAATCACAGAAACATACTTGAAAACTCTGCAAAATGCTTCTTCTAATGTAAAATAGTGTTTCCATGCTGGAAACAGTCTTATTTTGACGCCAGCAACATATTTTAGACACACCGTTCATTTCAGCACTAACTGACTGAAACTTGCCGTTTTAAGCGTTTACAGCCATTCTCTGTGGGTCTGGGACACAGCGTGTGCCCTGAATGTTTTTCACAACGTTTGCCCTGAAACACAGTACTGCAAATCACAGAAACATACTTGAAAACTCTGCAAAATGCTTCTTCTAATGTAAAATAGTGTTTCCATGCTGGAAACAGTCTTATTTTGACGCCAGCAGCACATTTGATACAAAGCTGTCATTTCAGCTCAAACGGTAAAATTTCACCGTTCCTGGCCATATGAGACTGTTTTTCACAACGTTTGCCCTGAAAGTGCCAGGTACTGCAGATGAAAGAAACACACGGGAAAACTCTGCAAAATGCTTCTTCTAATGTAAAATAGTGTTTCCATGCTGGAAACAGTCTTATTTTGACGCCAGCAGCACATTTGATACAAAGCTGTCATTTCAGCTCAAACGGTAAAATTTCACCGTTCCTGGCCATATGAGACTGTCTGGGACACAGCGTGTGCCCTGAAAATGCCACAGCACAGTACAAATCACAGAAACATACTTGAAAACTCTGCGAAATGCTTCTTCTAATGTAAAATAGTGTTTCCATGCTGGAAACAGTCTTATTTTGACGCCAGCAACATATTTTAGAAACACCGTTCATTTCAGCACTAACTGACTGAAACTTGCCGTTTTTAAGCGTTTCCAGCCATTCTCTGTGTGTTGGGACACAGCGTGTGCCCTGAAAATGCCACACAGTACAAATCACAGAAACATACTTGAAAACTCTGCGAAATGCTTCTTCTAATGTAAAATAGTGTTTCCATGCTGGAAACAGTCTTATTTTGACGCCAGCAGCACATTTGATACAAAGCTGTCATTTCAGCTCAAACGGTAAAATTTCACCGTTCCTGGCCATATGAGACTGTTTTTCACAGCGTTTGCCCTGAAAGTGCCAGGTACTGCAGACAAATCAAGAAACACACGGGAAAACTCTGCAAAATGCTTCTTCTAATGTAAAATAGTGTTTCCATGCTGGAAACAGTCTTATTTTGACGCCAGCAACATATTTTAGAAACACCGTTCATTTCAGCACTAACTGACTGAAACTTGCCGTTTTAAGCGTTTCCAGCCATTCTCTGTGTGTCTGGGACACAGCGTGTGCCCTGAAAATGCCACACAGTACAAATCACAGAAACATACTTGAAAACTCTGCGAAATGCTTCTTCTAATGTAAAATAGTGTTTCCATGCTGGAAACAGTCTTATTTTGACGCCAGCAGCACATTTGATACAAAGCTGTCATTTCAGCTCAAACGGTAAAATTTCACCGTTCCTGGCCATATGAGACTGTCTTTTCAGACACAGCGTGTGCCCTGAAAATGCCACACAGTACAAATCACAGAAACATACTTGAAAACTCTGCAAAATGCTTCTTCTAATGTAAAATAGTGTTTTTCCATGCTGGAAACAGTCTTAGTACAAATTTTGACGCCAGCAACATATTTTAGACACACCGAAACACTGTTCATTTCAGCACTAACTGACTGAAACTTGCCGTTTTAAGCGTTTACAGCCATTCTCTGTGTGTCTGGGACACAGCGTGTGCCCTGAAAATGCCACACAGTACAAATCACAGAAACATACTTGAAAACTCTGCGAAATGCTTCTTCTAATGTAAAATAGTGTTTCCATGCTGGAAAAAGTCTTATTTTGACGCCAGCAGCACATTTGATACAAAGCTGTCATTTCAGCTCAAACGGTAAAATTTCACCGTTCCTGGCCATATGAGACTGTTTTTCACAGCGTTTGCCCTGAAAGTGCCAGGTACAGATCAAAGAAACACACGGGAAAACTCTGCAAAATGCTTCTTCTAATGTAAAATAGTGTTTCCATGCTGGAAACAGTCTTATTTTGACGCCAGCAACATATTTTAGAAACACCGTTCATTTCAGCACTAACTGACTGAAACTTGCCGTTTTAAGCGTTTCCAGCCATTCTCTGTGTGTCTGGGACACAGCGTGTGCCCTGAAAATGCCACACAGTACAAATCACAGAAACATACTTGAAAACTCTGCGAAATGCTTCTTCTAATGTAAAATAGTGTTTCCATGCTGGAAACAGTCTTATTTTGACGCCAGCAACATATTTAGACACACCTGTCATTTCAGCACTAACTGACTGAAAAATTTAAGCCGTTCCAGCCATATCTCTGTGTTCTGGGACACAGCGTGTGCCCTGAAAATGCCACACAGTACAAATCACAGAAACATACTTGAAAACTCTGCAAAATGCTTCTTCTAATGTAAAATAGTGTTTCCATGCTGGAAACAGTCTTATTTTGACGCCAGCAGCACATTTGATACAAAGCTGTTCATTTCAGCTCAAACGGTAAACTTTCACCGTTCCTGGCCATCCAGCCATTCTCTGTGTTTTGGGACACAGCGTGTGCCCTGAAAATGCCACACAGTACAAATCACAGAAACATACTTGAAAACTCTGCGAAATGCTTCTTCTAATGTAAAATAGTGTTTCCATGCTGGAAACAGTCTTATTTTGACGCCAGCAGCACATTTGATACAAAGCTGTCATTTCAGCTCAAACGGTGAAAATTTCACCGTTCCTGGCGCCATATGACACTGTTTTTGGGACACAGCGTGTGCCCTGAAAATGCCACACAGTACAAATCACAGAAACATACTTGAAAACTCTGCGAAATGCTTCTTCTAATGTAAAATAGTGTTTCCATGCTGGAAACAGTCTTATTTTGACGCCAGCAACATATTTTAGACACACCGTTCATTTCAGCACTAACTGACTGAAACTTGCCGTTTTAAGCGTTTCCAGCCATTCTCTGTGTGTCTGGGACACAGCGTGTGCCCTGAAAATGCCACACAGTACAAATCACAGAAACATACTTGAAAACTCTGCGAAATGCTTCTTCTAATGTAAAATAGTGTTTCCATGCTGGAAACAGTCTTATTTTGACGCCAGCAGCACATTTGATACAAAGCTGTCATTTCAGCTCAAACGGTAAAATTTCACCGTTCCTGGCCATATGAGACTGTTTTTCACAACGTTTGCCCTGAAAGTGCCAGGTACTGCAGATGAAAGAAACACACGGGAAACTCTCAAAATGCTTCTTCTAATGTAAAATAGTGTTTCCATGCTGGAAACAGTCTTATTTTGACGCCAGCAACATATTTTAGACACACCGTTCATTTCAGCACTAACTGACTGAAACTTGCCGTTTTAAGCGTTTCCAGCCATTCTCTGTGTGTCTGGGACACAGCGTGTGCCCTGAAAATGCCACACAGTACAAATCACAGAAACATACTTGAAAACTCTGCGAAATGCTTCTTCTAATGTAAAATAGTGTTTCCATGCTGGAAACAGTCTTATTTTGAC
Organism: Toxotes chatareus; assembly: GCA_016801885.1. Lineage (NCBI taxonomy): Eukaryota > Metazoa > Chordata > Actinopteri > Toxotidae > Toxotes > Toxotes chatareus. The sequence goes on along the minus strand of JAFBJY010000349.1, from coordinate 59,062 downwards.
GCCAGCAACATATTTTAGACACAGCTGTCATTTCAGCACTAACTGACTGAAAAAATTTAAGCGTTTCCAGCCATTCTCTGTGTGTCTGGGACACAGCGTGTGCCCTGAAAATGCCACACAGTACAAATCACAGAAACATACTTGAAAACTCTGCGAAATGCTTCTTCTAATGTAAAATAGTGTTTCCATGCTGGAAACAGTCTTATTTTGACGCCAGCAGCACATTTGATACAAAGCTGTCATTTCAGCTCAAACGGTAAAATTTCACCGTTCCTGGCCATATGAGACTGTTTTTCACAGCGTGTGCCCTGAAAATGCCACACAGTACAAATCACAGAAACATACTTGAAAACTCTGCGAAATGCTTCTTCTAATGTAAAATAGTGTTTCCATGCTGGAAACAGTCTTATTTTGACGCCAGCAGCACATTTGATACAAAGCTGTCATTTCAGCTCAAACGGTAAAATTTCACCGTTCCTGGCCATATGAGACTGTTTTTCACAACGTTTGCCCTGAAAGTGCCAGGTACTGCAGATGAAAGAAACACACGGGAAAACTCTGCAAAATGCTTCTTCTAATGTAAAATAGTGTTTCCATGCTGGAAACAGTCTTATTTTGACGCCAGCAACATATTTTAGACACACCGTTCATTTCAGCACTAACTGACTGAAACTTGCCGTTTTAAGCGTTTCCAGCCATTCTCTGTGTGTCTGGGACACAGCGTGTGCCCTGAAAATGCCACACAGTACAAATCACAGAAACATACTTGAAAACTCTGCGAAATGCTTCTTCTAATGTAAAATAGTGTTTCCATGCTGGAAACAGTCTTATTTTGACGCCAGCAGCACATTTGATACAAAGCTGTCATTTCAGCTCAAACGGTAAAATTTCACCGTTCCTGGCCATATGAGACTGTTTTTCACAGCGTGTGCCCTGAAAATGCCACACAGTACAAATCACAGAAACATACTTGAAAACTCTGCGAAATGCTTCTTCTAATGTAAAATAGTGTTTCCATGCTGGAAACAGTCTTATTTTGACGCCAGCAGCACATTTGATACAAAGCTGTCATTTCAGCTCAAACGGTAAAATTTCACCGTTCCTGGCCATATGAGACTGTTTTTCACAGCGTGTGCCCTGAAAATGCCACACAGTACAAATCACAGAAACATACTTGAAAACTCTGCGAAATGCTTCTTCTAATGTAAAATAGTGTTTCCATGCTGGAAACAGTCTTATTTTGACGCCAGCAGCACATTTGATACAAAGCTGTCATTTCAGCTCAAACGGTAAAATTTCACCGTTCCCAGCCCATATGAGACTGTTTGGGACACAGCGTGTGCCCTGAAAATGCCACACAGTACAAATCACAGAAACATACTTGAAAACTCTGCGAAATGCTTCTTCTAATGTAAAATAGTGTTTCCATGCTGGAAACAGTCTTATTTTGACGCCAGCAGCACATTTGATACAAAGCTGTCATTTCAGCTCAAACGGTAAAATTTCACCGTTCCTGGCCATATGAGACTGTTTTTCACAACGTTTGCCCTGAAAGTGCCAGGTACTGCAGATGAAAGAAACACACGGGAAAACTCTGCAAAATGCTTCTTCTAATGTAAAATAGTTTTTCCATGCTGGAAAAAGTCTAATTTTGACGCCAGCAACATATTTTATGCACAGCATTCATTTCAGCTCAAACATTACAGTTATAAGCGTTTCCAGACAAGATGAGCGACTTTATCACAACGTCTACTGTTAAATGCTAAATACTACACAGAATAGAAACACACTTGACAACACTGCAAAATACTTCTTCTAAGTTGACAACACTGTTGGAAAAAGTCTTATTTTGACGCGAGCAACATATTTCATACACACCTTTCATTTCAGCTCTAGCTTTAGAATTTTACCGTTCCAACCTGTTTCAGATTGTCTTTTTCCCAGCGTCTGCTTGAAAATTTCACATACTTGGGATCACACAAACATACTGGCAAAGTCTCCAAAATACTTCTTCCAGTTGACAACACTGTTTCCATGCTGGAAAAAGTCTTATTTTAATGCCAGAAACATATTTTATGCACAGCGTTCATTTCAGCTCAAACATTACAGTTATAAGCGTTTCCAGACAAGATGAGCGACTATATCACAACGTCTTCTGTTAAAATGCCAAATACTACACATAATAGAAACACACTTGAAAACTCCCCAAAATACTTCTTCTAGTTGACAACACTGTTTCCATGCTGGAAAAAATCTTATTTTGACGCGAGCAACATATTTCATACACACCTTTCATTTCAATTCTAGCGTTAGAATTTTACCGTTCCAGCCCGTTTCAGATTGTCTTTTTCCCAGTGTCTGCTTGAAAATTTCACATACTTGGGATCACACAAACATACTGGAAAACTCTGCAAAATACTTCTTCTAGTTGACAACAGTGTTTCTATGCTGGAAAAAGTCTAATTTTAACGCCAGCTGGTAGTTTCACAATCACCTTTCATTTCAGCTCTAACGGTACAGTTATAATATTTTTAGCTTTCTTTTTCACAAAGCCATCCCTGAAAATACCAAATTGCAGATGAGGGAAACACAGTGGAAAACTCACTTTCGTTGTCGGCCATGGCTATCAGCTACAGCTTGACTAAAAAAGCTAGGTCAGTAAAGAAAAAAAATTTCAGCTTTAACTGACTTCGCATTACAGTTATAGCGATTTTCAGTTCAAAGCTTTCCCTGAAAATGCCATACTGCAGATCACACAAACACACTGGAAAACTCTGGAAGATGCTTCTTCTAATTTAAAATAGTGTTTCCATGATGAAAGAACTCTTATTTTGACACCAGCAGCAAGTTTCACACTCACCTTTCATTTCAGTTCTAACGATCCAGTTGTAGCTTTTAATCCCATCTGAACATCTTTTTCACAAAGCCTTCCTTGAAAATACCACATTGCAGATGAGGGAGACACAGAGGGAAACTCACTTTCGTTGTCAGCTATGGCTACCCGGTACATCTGGACTAATAAAGCGAGGTTAGTGAAAAAAAAAAAAAACAGCACTGCTCATACTTGGCCAGGATTGGTTGGTTACGTTCAAAGGAAGAGCGACCTTAGTTGCCAAGGAAACAAAACAACACTAGCCGCTACACCTGGACTAAAAAAGCGAGGCTAGTGGAAAAAATAAAAACACAGCACTGCTAGTATTTCGCCATGATTGGTTGGTCACGTTCAAAGGAAGCGCGATGTTAGTTGCCCAGAGGAAAAAACTACTTCTCATGCATCTGTGCGCACGCATAGAGCTGCAAATTAATAGAATGTGCCCTATAGATCTAATAACGTCATATCCTACACGGCGATACACTGTACTTACGTTAATTAATGTAAAAATAATTACAGTAATTTACTGTACACGTTTTACAGTTTTTTGCTGTGTATAAATTACAGCAAAGTATGTTAATTGTATATTTGTTTACAATATTATCATGTATTCCATTCATATTACATGAGTTCCCTGGCAACTACTGTTGCCAATAAATAGCTGTTACTTATTCATAATTCAGTATCTTACTGTAGAATGGGTTCACAGTTAATTTTTTTCACATTTAGCAAATTAGGCACGCTGTGGCTGCTGATAATCCAAAATATATCAACACTACTTTAGATTATCTTATAAAATAAAAATAAAAAAGTGATGAAAAAACATTTATTAGGACTCAATACAGTATTTATTATATTATGCAATTATATTCAATACAGTGTGGTGTGTGATTGCACACCAGATGTGTATGAAATGTATTAAACTTAAGGTAACTTTCCTTTTTATTAGCCAATAAGCATGTGCATGGAAAGCATAAACCCAGGACAGACTGCACAAGACCATTGCAGCATAGTCATTCATGGTCAACTCAAATGTGTAGCAACGTCAAACATGTAACTTGTAAAAAGCTTATTTTGAAAACAATTTTATTAAAGAAATACCATGTGCCATTTTCCTTGCAACAGAGTCAAAGCCATTCATAGTCCGTTAATCTTTTGAGAAGTGCAGAGACATGAGGGCTGACACTGTTGTTACTCTTCTCGTGCACCTTCCCACTACCTGGACTGATCCACTTTGGTCATCTTTGTGCCAGAGGTTGGGTTGATCCTGATGAAGCATCTAAAGTCACAAAATCAGAGAAAAAGACATTTAATGAAATACATTGTTTGAAGAGACAGCAGAACCCATCAAGTTTTGGAGAATAGCTTAACATTTTTCCAAATATGCAAAACTTCAAAACAAAAATTTGCATTAATTGCAGATGTTCCATCCATGCAAGCTAAAACAGAAAGAAGCTTTGCAATGCAATACAATGGAAATGCAGGGAATTGAATAAAAATTACACCATATGTTATTCATAATGAAAAATGTAACTAAATAATAATCCACTGGCATCCCCTTTGAAGCACTTACCTTTGGATGAATTCAAGTGTGCACGAGGCCTCCTCTTGGTACACCAGATTGAAGACTTAATAACATGAGAAAAACACTGCCATTCCAGCCACAATTTTCTGGTGTGGACCCACAACCACTTGTCCCTCAATGCTACGCATCCAGCTCATTGGCATGAGAACATCACCTAAACATAAATAAACATTTGCTTTATTATTGTTCTTTTGGCATTTTAGATATTCTTTCTGTTGCTTTTCCTGTTGCCCTTCCACATGAACATATCCATAGATTAAACTAATTCATATTAATCTCTAGTTTTGCAACAGACTAGAAAATACACTACATAAGACGATGGACTAGTATTTTGCTATCCACTTAGTACAGCAAGAATAGTAAACTTAACTTACATGAGTTACCTGAGGTGCTATATTAGCACAGATGTTGTACTGAATCTCAACTATGTTAAATTTTAAAATCTCACACAAGAAAACATTTTCAGCAATATAAATGTAACAGACAAATTTTTACCTAAAAATTGTCTTCACAGATGTGTGGTGATGATCACTGTGCCTTCTGCAGTAACGCTCACCGCCCAGGGTTTTCCTCTGCACCTGTAGCAAGGGGACAGTTCAACAGCAAAATATGCATGCTTAATTAGGCTGATTACTGATGAGGTTGAACAATTTAACTGCTTAGCCAATGTTAATTGTGCCTTTTTTCTATAACATAATCTTACCCAATATCAGATATAATTATCTCTGCCCAGATGGATTCCTCCAAGGTTCCACTCCAGACTGATTCACTTGGTGGAGCTGTAAGAGATGACTGATTGCTTGATTGGACTTCCATGCAATAAGAATAGCTGATATTGGCACATTAATTATATATAACTTCAGTTTCAGATGTCAACAATTTAATTCTTAATCACAATTCAAGTTATGACATCTTTAATTAAATTTGTACTCAATTCAATTTCTATCTTTTCTCTCTCGCTTTCACATGCAGATGACTGATGTTTGACAGCAAAACCTTACTTTTTAATAGACACAATTTTGGACTTAAGAGCAGGGATATATCAGATTCTTAGCAACAACCCTCTTCCAGTTCAAATTAAACCCAATAAAAACTCAGAGCCATTGTGGCTGCTGAGCTAATGAGTCAATGTTAAATATTACCCGAGCTCAAGCTCACACAGTGTTTAAAGCGTGTGTGCTACTGTAACTGCAGCATAAACTGCCATGTTGAGCTTGCAAAACAGAGGAAAACCGCCCTGACTTAGTACCTCTGCAATGTCATACTAACGTGTAACATAATGCCATAACGTGTAACTTGACAACTATAAACAATGGGCTTTCGCTCCAACAGTTTTCTAACCTGGAGGGTTTTAGATAATGTGCTGGCAATCGCTCTGTCCTGAAGGTGACAGGGCTAATGCAGGCAGCTAGCGTTAGCTTAACTTAACCAGTTTTTCGCTAGCTAACGTTTGCAAAAACAGTGCAGTCTGCGTCCCACAACCCGTATATTCCGTATAAAACGCGACTAAGATAAATAAAATAACGTGAACTACAGTCACTATCAAAAATAAAGAATCATCATACTTACCAAAATGCTGGTTTTGCAGCTTCCTCTTCACCGCTCTATTGCCTGCTTCTGTCTGTTGGCAACATGCATATTCTTTAAATTAAACGTGTAAAACCAGTCTGATATACAGACAAATTATATTGTATGAAGTTATCGTTTGAATAACATTTGAATTTTGTAAGCTAATAACGTGTTACTTACACTTTATTGACTTGATGGATCGGGTTCTTCGGGAAATTACAGAAATTTGTTACAGTGAAGGATACAGATCGTGAAGGATTAAAAATGTTGAGGATCTGCCAGAGGAGAGAGATCGTATTATCATCTATAATGCACATTCTATTAATTGCAGCTCTATGCCTGCGCACAGATGCATGAGAAGTTTTTTTTTTTTTTTTTTAAATCTGGGCTTCGCGCATCCTTTGAACGTGACCAACCAATCATGGCGAAGTATGAGAAGTGCTGTTTTTTTTTCACTAACCTCGCTTTTTTAGTCCAGGTGTACCAGCTACTTTTGTTTTTTTCTCCAGGCAGCTAACGTCGCTCTTCCTTTGAACGTGACCAACCAATCATAGCGAAGTATGAGCACTGCTTTTCTTTTTTTTTCACTAGCCTCCTTTTTTTGTCCAGATGTAGCGGTAGCCATAGCCGACAACGAAAGTGAGTTTTCCTCTGTGTTTCCTTTAACTGCAATGTGGTATTTTCAAGGAAGGCTTTGGTGAAAATGATGTCCACATGGGTAGAAAACGCTAGAACGGGATCGTTAGAGCTGCAACGAAAGGTGAGTGTGAAATTTGCTGCTCAGGCCTGGACTGGTAATCTGGCATACCGGGCATTTTCCCGGTGGGCCGACAGTCCTCGGGCCGATGCTGTTTGTTTGTTTTTTTGTTTTGTTTTTGTTTTTGTTTTTTAGACTTAGAGACCGGGTTTAGAGGGTGTGGCAATATATCTTCAATATAGACAGTGGACTAAACCAATCAGGATATAGTAGTTTACGAGAGCGGCCCCACCCCTTTCTCTGCACTGATCCCGGCCAGTTTAGTGTTGAGCGTGGAAACATGGAGAAGCGGAAGAAAGGAGGTGCGGAGAGGTTGCGGGCTAAAAGATTAAAAATAATCTCGCTATAGAAGCTGCAAAATGTACTAAAATAAACACAGACAAAGACATAAAGACATACTCTCTGGAGGGGCTGCTGTAGCCTCCAGGGAGAGGAGCAGCCAGAGGCTGTTGACAGGGAACCCGAGGGACAGAATGACCAGGGAAGTGTAGCACAGGCGCAGCGGGTAAGCAGGTAGTAATGTTAAGATAATACCGGGACTTTTAGGTGATGGACAGGCATGAAACTCGCTCACCTTTCGGCGAAATTCGCCGTTCTGAAGCCAAATCAGGTGACCTACGTGAAACGTGTAGAATTACATGAGAATGGAGAGCAATGAATAATGTTCTTATTTCCTGTCGCAGCAGTTGCCTTAAATTGTGTTTTGTTTTCGTTCCGTGTGTGTTTTTTTTTTACAGTATCAATGCAGTTAGTATAAGATTTTTCAGATTCTTATCAAAAAATAAAAATGTAACCTAAAGATACTACATGTTTTGATGGTTTAGATAGTTGCACAGTTTTTCCAGGTAGTTCCAAATGTATTTTTAATTTGTTTCTTTTAGGTTTTCTATTTATCACTTAATAAATTGTAATAATCTGTCCCTCTCTTCCTGTCTAGTCAAGCCAGGCTTTTGAGGTAGCAGTTGAGGAGAGAGAAGAGAGAGTGTTATAATATTTCTGAAATCTATTCCAAATATCTGAAGCTGTCATTTACTGGGGGGCTCTCCTCTCTCCACTTCCAGGTGGACTGTCAGCCAACATGCACCTGACCTTGTGCGCAAGAAGCATTTTAAATAAACCATTGAATGTGTAGTTACTGCGAGTTTGCTGGTGGTTTTTGGGAGCTGGGATTTTTCCTTTAAATGTTGCGACATGGTTTCCTCTGGGCCAAGACGTAACAATAGTAAAATACATTGCTTCGGGGAACGCATACATAAATTAGTCTGTTGTGCACCGCTAATTATGAGGGGCCGGTCTAACCAGGGCCGTTTTTTGTCCCAGTCCAGTCCTGTTGCTGCTGCTGTCAAAATTAGAGTTTTTCAGCATGGAAACACTATTTTCAATTAGAGGAAGCATTTTGCAGAATTTTCCCGTATGTTTGTGTGATCCCCAGTATGTGAAATATTCAGGGCAGACGCTGCATTTTGCTGAGTTTTCCCGTGTGTTTCTTTCATCTGCAGTACCTGGCACTTTCAGGGCAAACGTTGTGAAAAACAGTCTCATATGGCCAGGAACGGTGAAATTTTACCGTTTGAGCTGAAATGACAGCTTTGTATCAAATGTGCTGCTGGCGTCAAAATAAGACTGTTTCCAGCATGGAAACACTATTTTACATTAGAAGAAGCATTTCGCAGAGTTTTCAAGTATGTTTCTGTGATTTGTACTGTGTGGCATTTTCAGGGCACACGCTGTGAAAAACAGTCTCATATGGCCAGGAACGGTCAAATTTTACCGTTTGAGCTGAAATGACAGCTTTGTATCAAATGTGCTGCTGGCGTCAAAATAAGACTTTTTCCAGCATGGAAACACTATTTTACATTAGAAGAAGCATTTTGCAGAGTTTTTAAGTATGTTTCTGTGATTTGTACTGTGTGGCATTTTCAGGGCACACGCTGTGTCCCAGAAACAGAGGATAGCTGGAAACGCTTAAAACGGCAAGTTTCAGTCAGTTAGTGCTGAAATGAACGGTGTGTCTAAAATATGTTGCTGGCGTCAAAATAAGACTGTTTCCAGCATGGAAAACTATTTTACATTGGAAGAAGCATTTTGCAGAGTTTTCCCGTGTGTTTCTTTCATCTGCAGTACCTGGCACTTTCAGGGCAAACATTGTGAAAAACAGTCTCATATGGCCAGGAACGGTGAAATTTTACCGTTTGAGCTGAAATGACAGCTTTGTATCAAATGTGCTGCTGGCGTCAAAATAAGACTTTTTCCAGCATGGAAACACTATTTTACATTAGAAGAAGCATTTCGCAGAGTTTTCAAGTATGTTCAAGTCTTATTTCACGCCGGCATCACATTTGATGCAAACCTGTCATTTCAGCTCAAACGGTAAAATTTGACCGTTCCTGCCATTTTACATTTTACCGTTCTTTTTCACAACGTTTGCCCTGAAAGTGCCAGGTACTGCAGATGACAGAAACACACGGAAAACTCTGCAAAATGCTTCTTCTAATGATGCAAACCTGTCATTTCAGCTCAAACGGTAAAATTTGACCGTTCCTGCCAATACGAGACTGTTTTTCACAACGTTTGCCCTGAAAGTGCCAGGTACTGCAGATGACAGAAACACACGGGAAAACTCTGCAAAATGCTTCTTCTAATGTAAAATAGTGTTTCCATGCTGGAAAAAGTCTTATTTCTACGCCGGCAGCACATTTGATGCAAACCTGTCATTTCAGCTCAAACGGTAAAATTTGACCGTTCCTGCCAATACGAGACTGTTTTTCACAACGTTTGCCCTGAAAGTGCCAGGTACTGCAGATGACAGAAAAACACACGGAAAACTCTGCAAAATGCTTCTTCTAATGTAAAATAGTGTTTCCATGCTGGAAAAAGTCTTATTTTACGCCGCAGCACATTTGATGCAAACCTGTCATTTCAGCTCAAACGGTAAAATTTGACCGTTCCTGCCAATCTGAGACTGTTTTTCACAACGTTTGCCCTGAAAGTGCCAGGTACTGCAGATGACAGAAACACACGGGAAAACTCTGCAAAATGCTTCTTCTAATGTAAAATAGTGTTTCCATGCTGGAAAAAGTCTTATTTCTACGCCGGCAGCACATTTGATGCAAACCTGTCATTTCAGCTCAAACGGTAAAATTTGACCGTTCCTGCCAATACGAGACTGTTTTTCACAACGTTTGCCCTGAAAGTGCCAGGTACTGCAGATGACAGAAACACACGGGAAAACTCTGCAAAATGCTTCTTCTAATGTAAAATAGTGTTTCCATGCTGGAAAAAGTCTTATTTCTACGCCGGCAGCACATTTGATGCAAACCAGTCATTTCAGCTCAAACGGTAAAATTTGACCGTTCCTGCCAATACGAGACTGTTTTTCACAACGTTTGCCCTGAAAGTGCCAGGTACTGCAGATGACAGAAACACACGGGAAAACTCTGCAAAATGCTTCTTCTAATGATGCAAACCTGTCATTTCAGCTCAAACGGTAAAATTTGACCGTTCCTGCCAATACGAGACTGTTTTTCACAACGTTTGCCCTGAAAGTGCCAGGTACTGCAGATGACAGAAACACACGGGAAAACTCTGCAAAATGCTTCTTCTAATGTAAAATAGTGTTTCCATGCTGGAAAAAGTCTTATTTCTACGCCGGCAGCACATTTGATGCAAACCTGTCATTTCAGCTCAAACGGTAAAATTTGACCGTTCCTGCCAATACTGAGACTGTTTTTCACAACGTTTGCCCTGAAAGTGCCAGGTACTGCAGATGACAGAAACACACACGGAAAACTCTGCAAAATGCTTCTTCTAATGTAAAATATGTTTCCATGCTGGAAAAAGTCACGCCGGCAGCACATTTGATGCAAACCTGTCATTTCAGCTCAAACGGTAAAATTTGACCGTTCCTGCCAATACTGAGACTGTTTTTCACAACGTTTGCCCTGAAAGTGCCAGGTACTGCAGATGACAGAAACACACGGGGGAAAACTCTGCAAAATGCTTCTTCTAATGTAAAATAGTGTTTCCATGCTGGAAAAAGTCTTATTTCTACGCCCGGCAGCACATTTGATGCAAACCTGTCATTTCAGCTCAAACGGTAAAATTTGACCGTTCCTGCCAATACGAGACTGTTTTTTTCACAACGTTTGCCCTGAAAGTGCCAGGTACTGCAGATGACAGAAACACACGGGAAAACTCTGCAAAATGCTTCTTCTAATGTAAAATAGTGTTTCCATGCTGGAAAAAGTCTTATTTCTACGCCGGCAGCACATTTGATGCAAACCTGTCATTTCAGCTCAAACGGTAAAATTTGACCGTTCCTGCCAATACTGAGACTGTTTTTCACAACGTTTGCCCTGAAAGTGCCAGGTACTGCAGATGACAGAAACACACGGGAAAACTCTGCAAAATGCTTCTTGTAAAATAGTGTTTCCATGCTGGAAAAAGTCTTAAAGCCATTTGATGCAAACCTGTCATTTCAGCTCAAACGGTAAAATTTGACCGTTCCTGCCAATGAGACGAGACTGTTTTGCCCACAACGTTTGCCCTGAAAGTGCCAGGTACTGCAGATGACAGAAACACACGGAAAACTCTGCAAAATGCTTCTTCTAATGATGCAAACCTGTCATTTCAGCTCAAACGGTAAAATTTGACCGTTCCTGCCAATACTGAGACTGTTTTTTCACAACGTTTGCCCTGAAAGTGCCAGGTACTGCAGATGACAGAAACACACGGGAAAACTCTGCAAAATGCTTCTTCTAATGTAAAATAGTGTTTCCATGCTGGAAAAAGTCTTATTTCTACGCCGGCAGCACATTTGATGCAAACCTGTCATTTCAGCTCAAACGGTAAAATTTGACCGTTCCTGCCAATCTGAGACTGTTTTTTCACAACGTTTGCCCTGAAAGTGCCAGGTACTGCAGATGACAGAAACACACGGAAAACTCTGCAAAATGCTTCTTCTAATGATGCAAACCTGTCATTTCAGCTCAAACGGTAAAATTTGACCGTTCCTGCCAATCTGAGACTGTTTTTCTAACGTTTGCCCTGAAAGTGCCAGGTACTGCAGATGACAGAAACACACGGAAAACTCTGCAAAATGCTTCTTCTAATGTAAAATAGTGTTTCCATGCTGGAAAAAGTCTTATTTCTACGCCGGCAGCACATTTGATGCAAACCTGTCATTTCAGCTCAAACGGTAAAATTTGACCCGTTCCTGCCAATCTGAGACTGTTTTTCACAACGTTTGCCCTGAAAGTGCCAGGTACTGCAGATGACAGAAACACACGGGAAAACTCTGCAAAATGCTTCTTCTAATGTAAAATAGTGTTTCCATGCTGGAAAAAGTCTTATTTCTACGCCGGCAGCACATTTGATGCAAACCTGTCATTTCAGCTCAAACGGTAAAATTTGACCGCTCCTGCCTGAGACTGTTTTTCACAACGTTTGCCCTGAAAGTGCCAGGTACTGCAGATGACAGAAACACACGGGAAAACTCTGCAAAATGCTTCTTCTAATGTAAAATAGTGTTTCCATGCTGGAAAAAGTCTTATTTTGACGCCGGCAGCACATTTGATGCAAACCTGTCATTTCAGCTCAAACGGTAAAATTTGACCGTTCCTGCCAATACGAGACTGTTTTTCACAACGTTTGCCCTGAAAGTGCCAGGTACTGCAGATGACAGAAACACACGGAAAACTCTGCAAAATGCTTCTTCTAATGTAAAATAGTGTTTCCATGCTGGAAAAAGTCTTATTTCTACGCCGGCAGCACATTTGATGCAAACCTGTCATTTCAGCTCAAACGGTAAAATTTGACCGTTCCTGCCAATACGAGACTGTTTTTCACAACGTTTGCCCTGAAAGTGCCAGGTACTGCAGATGACAGAAACACACGGGAAAACTCTGCAAAATGCTTCTTCTAATGTAAAATAGTGTTTCCATGCTGGAAAAAGTCTTATTTCTACGCCGGCAGCACATTTGATGCAAACCTGTCATTTCAGCTCAAACGGTAAAATTTGACCGTTCCTGCCAATACGAGACTGTTTTTCACAACGTTTGCCCTGAAAGTGCCAGGTACTGCAGATGACAGAAACACACGGGAAAACTCTGCAAAATGCTTCTTCTAATGATGCAAACCTGTCATTTCAGCTCAAACGGTAAAATTTGACCGTTCCTGCCAATACGAGACTGTTTTTCACAACGTTTGCCCTGAAAGTGCCAGGTACTGCAGATGACAGAAACACACGGAAAACTCTGCAAATAAATTTTTCCCCTTTTTTTTAAAAGGGAAAATTTTTTTCCAAAAAAAATTTTTTTTGTTTCCCCAAAAACCAAATATGGGGAAAAAAAAAACCCCCCCCCCTTTTTAAAAAAAAATTTTTTAAAAAAAAAATTTTGGGTTTCCCGAAAAATTTTTTTCCCCCTTTCCCAAAGGGGGGGGAAAAAAAAAAAAAAAAAATTTTTTTAAAAAAATTTTTTAAAAAGGGTTTTTTCCCCCGCCAAAAAAATTTTTTTTTTTTGCCCGGGGGTAAAACCGGAAACCCCCCAAAAAAAAAAGGGGGTTTTTTTTTCCCTTTTTGGGCCCCCAAAATTTTTTTGGGCCCCCTTTAATTTTCCCCGGGGTTTAAAACCGGGGCCACAAAAAAAAGGCCCCAAAAAAAAAAAAAAAAAATTTTTTTTAAAAGGTTTTTTAAAAATTTTAAAAAAAACCCCCCCCTTTTTTTCCCCCCCCCCAAAAAAGGGAAAAGGGGAAAAAAAAAAAAGGGGGGAAAAGCCCGGGGTTTTCCCTTTTTAAAAAAAATTTTGGCCGGGGTTTTTTTTTTAAAAATTTAAAGGGGCCGGGCCCCCGGGAAAAGGGGCAAAAAAACCCCCCGGGCCCCCCCCAAAAAATTTTTTAAAAGGGGGGGGGAAAAAACCCCCGGGGAAAAAAAAATTTTTTCCCCCCAAAGGTTTAAAAAATTTTTCCCCGGGGTTTTTTTTTCCCCCTTTTAAGGAAACCGGGCCCCCCCGGGAAAATTTTAAAAATTTTTTTGAAAATTTTTTTTTGGGAAAAACCTTTTTTTTCAATTTACCCTTTGGGAAAAAAAAAGGGTTTCCAATTAAAAAGGTTTTTTTTTAAAAAAATTTTTTTTTCCCCCCCCCGGGGGGGGGTTTTTAAAAAGGGGGAAAAAAATTTTTTTTTAAAAATTTTTTTTTGCCCAAAAACCTTTTTCCCGGGGGCCCCCAAAAAAAAAATTTTTTCCCCCGGGGAAAATTGGGTTTTTTTTTTTTTTTCCCCGGGGTTGGGGAAAATTTTTAAAAAAAGGGGGGCCCCCCCCTTTTTTTTTAAATTTTTTTTCCCCCCCCCCCAAAAAAAAAAGGGGGGGGGTTGAAAAGGGGCCCCCCCCCCCTTTTTTTTTGCGGAAAAAAGGGAAAAAATTAAAATTTTTTTTTTTTCCCGGGGGGTTTTTTTAAAAAAGGGGAAAAACCCCCCCTTTTTTTAAATTTTTTTTCCCCCCCCCTTTTTAAAAATTTTTTCCCCCAAAAAGGGGGCCCTTTTTTTTAAAAAATTTTTTCCCCCCCCGGGGGGTTTTAAAAAATTTTTTTTTCCCCCTTTTAAAAAATTTTTTTTAAAAAAAAAAAAATTTTTTTTTTCCCCCCTTTTTTCCCAAAAAATTTTTTTTTTTTGGGGGGGGGGGGGTTTTTTTAAAAAAAAAAAAAAATTTTTTTTTAAAAAACCCCCCTTTTTGCCAAAAAAAAAGGCCCCCGCCAAAATTTTTTTTTTTTTAAAAGGGGGGAAAAAAATTTTTTGACCCGGAAAAAAAAACCCGAAAAACCTTTGGGGAAAAGGGGTTTTTTTGCCCAAAAAATTTTTTTTTTCCCCCCCCCAAAAATTCAATTTTTAAAAAAAAGGAAAATTTTTCCCCGGGTTTTTTTCCTTTTAAAAAACCCAAACCCCCCCAAAAAAAATTGAAATTTTTTTAAAAAAAAAATTTTTAAAATTTTTTTTTTTTTTTTTTTTAAAAAAAATTTTTTTAAAAAAAAAAAAAATTCCCCTTTTTTAAAATTTTTTTTTCCCCGGAAAAAATTTTTTTTTAAAAAAAAAAACCCGAAAATTTTTTTTAAAAAAACCCCCTTTTTCCCCGGGTAAATTTTTTCCCAAATTTTTTTTTGGGGGAAAAGGGGGTTTTTTAAAAAAAAAACCCCCCCCAAAAAAACCCCAAAAAAAATTTTTTTTGGGGCCCCCACAATTTTTTTCCGGTTTTCCCGGAAAAGGAAAAAAAGGGGAAAAAAAAAACCCCCTTTTTTTTTTGGCCCCCCCCAAAAAAAAAAAAGGGGGTTTTTTTTTTTTTTTGGGGAAAAAACCCCGGAAGACCCCCCCAAAACCCAAAAAGCCCCGGGGAAAAAAAAAATTTTTTTTCCCCAAAAAAAAAAATTTTTTAAAATTTTTTTCCAATTTGAAAAAAACCGGAAACCCAAAAGGGTTTTTTTTGGGTTTTAACTTTTTCCCTTTTTTTCCCCCCCCAAAAAAAAAAAAAAAGGGGGGCCCCTTTTAAAACCCTTTTTTTAAAATTTTTTTAAAAACCCCCCCCAAAAAAAAAAAAAAACCCAAAATTTTTCCCTTTAAAAATTTTTTTTTTAAAAATTTTTAAAAAAAAAAAAATTTTCCAAACCCCCCCCGGGGCCCCCCCGGAAAATTTTTCCCCCAAAAAAAAAAAAAAAATTCCCGGTTTTTAAAAAAAAAAAAAAAAAATTTTTTTTTTTTTAAATTTTTTGGGTTTCCCTTTTGGGGGGTTTTTTTCCCCCCAAAACCCAAAAAAAAAAAAAAAACCCTTTTTTTTTTTGGGGTTTGGGGGTTTTTTTTTTTGCCCGGAAATTTTTCCCCCGGGGGGTGGGGGGTTTTTTTTTTAAAAAATTTTTTTCCCCCCAAAAAAAACCCCGGTAACCCCTTTTAAAAAACCAAAAAGTTTTTTCCCCTTTTTAAAATTTTTTAAAAAAAGGGGGTTTAAAAAACCCCCCCCCCAAAAATTTTTCCTTTTTGGTTTTTTTTTTTTTTTTCCCCCCAAAAAAAAAAAAAATTTTTTTTTAAAAAATTTTTTTTAAAAAAAATTTTTCCCCCCCTTTTTTTAAAAAAAAACCCCAAAAAACCAAAAAAATTTTTTTTTGGGTTTTGGGGAAAAAAAATTTTCCCCCCTTTTGCAAAAAAAAAAATTTGGGGTTTTTTTTTTTTTGGGGAAAAAAACCCCCCCCCGGGAAAGGTTTTGGGTTTTTCCCCCTTTTTTAATGTAAAATAGTGTTTCCATGCTGGAAAAAGTCTTATTTCTCGCCGGCAGCACATTTGATGCAAACCTGTCATTTCAGCTCAAGCGGTAAAATTTGACCGTTCCTGCCAATCTGAGACTGTTTTTCTAGCGTTTGCCCTGAAAGTGCCAGGTACTGCAGATGACAGAAACACGGAAAACTCTGCAAAATGCTTCTTCTAATGTAAAATAGTGTTTCCATGCTGGAAAAAGTCTTATTTCTCGCCCGGCAGCACATTTGATGCAAACCTGTCATTTCAGCTCAAGCGGTAAAATTTGACCGTTCCTGCCAATCTGAGACTGTTTTTCACAGCGTTTGCCCTGAAAGTGCCAGGTACTGCAGATGACAGAAACACACGGGAAAACTCTGCAAAATGCTTCTTCTAATGTAAAATAGTGTTTCCATGCTGGAAAAAGTCTTATTTCTTCGCTCGCGCAGCAGCATTTGATGCAAACCTGTCATTTCAGCTCAAGCGGTAAAATTTGACCGTTCCTGCCAATCTGAGACTGTTTTTTCACAGCGTTTGCCCTGAAAGTGCCAGGTACTGCAGATGACAGAAACACACGGGAAAACTCTGCAAAATGCTTCTTCTAATGTAAAATAGTGTTTCCATGCTGGAAAAAGTCTTATTTCTCGCCCGGCAGCACATTTGATGCAAACCTGTCATTTCAGCTCAAGCGGTAAAATTTGACCGTTCCTGCCAATCTGAGACTGTTTTTCACAGCGTTTGCCCTGAAAGTGCCAGGTACTGCAGATGACAGAAAACACAGGAAAACTCTGCAAAATGCTTCTTCTAATGTAAAATAGTGTTTCCATGCTGGAAAAAGTCTTATTTCTACTGGCAGCACATTTGATGCAAACCTGTCATTTCAGCTCAAGCGGGTAAATTTTGGCCGTTCCTGCCAATCTGAGACTGTTTTTCTAGCGTTTGCCCTGAAAGTGCCAGGTACTGCAGATGACAGAAACACACGGGAAAACTCTGCAAAATGCTTCTTCTAATGTAAAATAGTGTTTCCATGCTGGAAAAAGTCTTATTTCTCGCCCGGCAGCACATTTGATGCAAACCTGTCATTTCAGCTCAAGCGGTAAAATTTGACCGTTCCTGCCAATCTGAGACTGTTTTTTCACAGCGTTTGCCCTGAAAGTGCCAGGTACTGCAGATGACAGAAACACACGGAAAACTCTGCAAAATGCTTCTTCTAATGTAAAATAGTGTTTCCATGCTGGAAAAAGTCTTATTTCTACGCCCGGCAGCACATTTGATGCAAACCTGTCATTTCAGCTCAAGCGGTAAAATTTGACCGTTCCTGCCAATCTGAGACTGTTTTTCACAGCGTTTGCCCTGAAAGTGCCAGGTACTGCAGATGACAGAAAACACGGGAAAACTCTGCAAAATGCTTCTTCTAATGTAAAATAGTGTTTCCATGCTGGAAAAAGTCTTATTTCTCGCCCGGCAGCACATTTGATGCAAACCTGTCATTTCAGCTCAAGCGGTAAAATTTGACCGTTCCTGCCAATCTGAGACTGTTTTTTCTAGCGTTTGCCCTGAAAGTGCCAGGTACTGCAGATGACAGAAAACACGGGAAAACTCTGCAAAATGCTTCTTCTAATGTAAAAATAGTGTTTCCATGCTGGAAAAAGTCTTATTTCTCGCCGGCAGCACATTTGATGCAAACCTGTCATTTCAGCTCAAAGCGGTAAAATTTGACCGTTCCTGCCAATCTGAGACTGTTTTTCACAGCGTTTGCCCTGAAAGTGCCAGGTACTGCAGATGACAGAAACACGGGAAAACTCTGCAAAATGCTTCTTCTAATGTAAAATAGTGTTTCCATGCTGGAAAAAGTCTTATTTCTCATTTGGCAGCACATTTGATGCAAACCTGTCATTTCAGCTCAAGCGGTAAAATTTGACCGTTCCTGCCAATCTGAGACTGTTTTTTCTAGCGTTTGCCCTGAAAGTGCCAGGTACTGCAGATGACAGAAACACACGGAAAACACTGGAAAACTCTGCAAAATGCTTCTTCTAATGTAAAATAGTGTTTCCATGCTGGAAAAAGTCTTATTTCTCGCACGGCAGCACATTTGATGCAAACCTGTCATTTCAGCTCAAGCGGTAAAATTTGACCGTTCCTGCCAATCTGAGACTGTTTTTCACAGCGTTTGCCCTGAAAGTGCCAGGTACTGCAGATGACAGAAACACACGGGAAAACTCTGCAAAATGCTTCTTCTAATGTAAAATAGTGTTTCCATGCTGGAAAAAGTCTTATTTCTACGCCGGCAGCACATTTGATGCAAACCTGTCATTTCAGCTCAAGCGGTAAAATTTGACCGTTCCTGCCAATCTGAGACTGTTTTTCACAGCGTTTGCCCTGAAAGTGCCAGGTACTGCAGATGACAGAAACACACGGGAAAACTCTGCAAAATGCTTCTTCTAATGTAAAATAGTGTTTCCATGCTGGAAAAAGTCTTATTTCTACCCGGCAGCACATTTGATGCAAACCTGTCATTTCAGCTCAAAGCGGTAAAATTTGACCGTTCCTGCCAATCTGAGACTGTTTTTCTAGCGTTTGCCCTGAAAGTGCCAGGTACTGCAGATGACAGAAAACACGGAAAACTCTGCAAAATGCTTCTTCTAATGTAAAATAGTGTTTCCATGCTGGAAAAAGTCTTATTTCTCGCCCGGCAGCACATTTGATGCAAACCTGTCATTTCAGCTCAAGCGGTAAAATTTGACCGTTCCTGCCAATCTGAGACTGTTTTTCACAGCGTTTGCCCTGAAAGTGCCAGGTACTGCAGATGACAGAAACACACAGGAAAACTCTGCAAAATGCTTCTTCTAATGTAAAATAGTGTTTCCATGCTGGAAAAAGTCTTATTTCTCGCCCGGCAGCACATTTGATGCAAACCTGTCATTTCAGCTCAAGCGGTAAAATTTGACCGTTCCTGCCAATCTGAGACTGTTTTTCACAACGTTTGCCCGAAAGTGCCAGGTACTGCAGATGACAGAAAACACGGGAAAACTCTGCAAAATGCTTCTTCTAATGTAAAATAGTGTTTCCATGCTGGAAAAAGTCTTATTTCTCGCCCGGCAGCACATTTGATGCAAACCTGTCATTTCAGCTCAAGCGGTAAAATTTGACCGTTCCTGCCAATCTGAGACTGTTTTTCACAGCGTTTGCCCTGAAAGTGCCAGGTACTGCAGATGACAGAAACACGCAGGAAAACTCTGCAAAATGCTTCTTCTAATGTAAAATAGTGTTTCCATGCTGGAAAAAGTCTTATTTCTCGCTTGGCAGCACATTTGATGCAAACCTGTCATTTCAGCTCAAGCGGTAAAATTTGACCGTTCCTGCCAATCTGAGACTGTTTTCACTAGCGTTTGCCCTGAAAGTGCCAGGTACTGCAGATGACAGAAACACACGGGAAAACTCTGCAAAATGCTTCTTCTAATGTAAAATAGTGTTTCCATGCTGGAAAAAGTCTTATTTTACGCCCGGCAGCACATTTGATGCAAACCTGTCATTTCAGCTCAAGCGGTAAAATTTGACCGTTCCTGCCAATCTGAGACTGTTTTTCTAGCGTTTGCCCTGAAAGTGCCAGGTACTGCAGATGATGACAGAAACACACGCAGGAAAACTCTGCAAAATGCTTCTTCTAATGTAAAATAGTGTTTCCATGCTGGAAAAAGTCTTATTTCTCGCCCGGCAGCACATTTGATGCAAACCTGTCATTTCAGCTCAAGCGGTAAATTTGACCGTTCCTGCCAATCTGAGACTGTTTTTCACAGCGTTTGCCCTGAAAGTGCCAGGTACTGCAGATGACAGAAACACGGAAAACTCTGCAAAATGCTTCTTCTAATGTAAAATAGTGTTTCCATGCTGGAAAAAGTCTTATTTCTCGCCCGGCAGCACATTTGATGCAAACCTGTCATTTCAGCTCAAGCGGTAAAATTTGACCGTTCCTGCCAATCTGAGACTGTTTTTCTAGCGTTTGCCCTGAAAGTGCCAGGTACTGCAGATGACAGAAACACGGGAAAACTCTGGAAAACTCTGCAAAATGCTTCTTCTAATGTAAAATAGTGTTTCCATGCTGGAAAAAGTCTTATTTCTCGCCCGGCAGCACATTTGATGCAAACCTGTCATTTCAGCTCAAGCGGTAAAATTTGACCGTTCCTGCCAATCTGAGACTGTTTTTCACAGCGTTTGCCCTGAAAGTGCCAGGTACTGCAGATGACAGAAACACACGGGAAAACTCTGCAAAATGCTTCTTCTAATGTAAAATAGTGTTTCCATGCTGGAAAAAGTCTTATTTTCCCGGCAGCACATTTGATGCAAACCTGTCATTTCAGCTCAAGCGGTAAATTTGACCGTTCCTGCCAATCTGAGACTGTTTTTTCACAGCGTTTGCCCTGAAAGTGCCAGGTACTGCAGATGACAGAAAACACGGGAAAACTCTGCAAAATGCTTCTTCTAATGTAAAATAGTGTTTCCATGCTGGAAAAAGTCTTATTTCTCACGCCCGGCAGCACATTTGATGCAAACCTGTCATTTCAGCTCAAGCGGTAAAATTTGACCGTTCCTGCCAATCTGAGACTGTTTTTCACAGCGTTTGCCCTGAAAGTGCCAGGTACTGCAGATGAAAACTCTGCAAAAACACTTGGGAAAACTCTGCAAAATGCTTCTTCTAATGTAAAATAGTGTTTCCATGCTGGAAAAAGTCTTATTTCTCGCACAGGGCAGCACATTTGATGCAAACCTGTCATTTCAGCTCAAGCGGTAAAATTTGACCGTTCCTGCCAATCTGAGACTGTTTTTCAGCGTTTGCCCTGAAAGTGCCAGGTACTGCAGATGACAGAAAACACAGGAAAACTCTGCAAAATGCTTCTTCTAATGTAAAATAGTGTTTCCATGCTGGAAAAAGTCTTATTTCTCGCCCGGCAGCACATTTGATGCAAACCTGTCATTTCAGCTCAAGCGGTAAAATTTGACCGTTCCTGCCAATCTGAGACTGTTTTTTCACAGCGTTTGCCCTGAAAGTGCCAGGTACTGCAGATGACAGAAACACACGGAAAACTCTGCAAAATGCTTCTTCTAATGTAAAATAGTGTTTCCATGCTGGAAAAAGTCTTATTTCTCGCCCTGCAGCACATTTGATGCAAACCTGTCATTTCAGCTCAAGCGGTAAAATTTGACCGTTCCTGCCAATCTGAGACTGTTTTTCACAGCGTTTGCCCTGAAAGTGCCAGGTACTGCAGATGACAGAAACACAGGAAAACTCTGCAAAATGCTTCTTCTAATGTAAAATAGTGTTTCCATGCTGGAAAAAGTCTTATTTCTCGCCCGGCAGCACATTTGATGCAAACCTGTCATTTCAGCTCAAGCGGTAAAATTTGACCGTTCCTGCCAATCTGAGACTGTTTTTCACAGCGTTTGCCCTGAAAGTGCCAGGTACTGCAGATGACAGAAACACACGGAAAACTCTGCAAAATGCTTCTTCTAATGTAAAATAGTGTTTCCATGCTGGAAAAAGTCTTATTTCTACGCCGGCAGCACATTTGATGCAAACCTGTCATTTCAGCTCAAGCGGTAAAATTTGACCGTTCCTGCCAATCTGAGACTGTTTTTCTAGCGTTTGCCCTGAAAGTGCCAGGTACTGCAGATGACAGAAACACACGGGAAAACTCTGCAAAATGCTTCTTCTAATGTAAAATAGTGTTTCCATGCTGGAAAAAGTCTTATTTTTCTGTTTTGACCGTTCCCGGCAGCACATTTGATGCAAACCTGTCATTTCAGCTCAAGCGGTAAAATTTGACCGTTCCTGCCAAGCGGTGAGACTGACTTTTTCACAGCGTTTGCCCTGAAAGTGCCAGGTACTGCAGATGACAGAAAAACACACGGAAAACTCTGCAAAATGCTTCTTCTAATGTAAAATAGTGTTTCCATGCTGGAAAAAGTCTTATTTCTCGCCCGGCAGCACATTTGATGCAAACCTGTCATTTCAGCTCAAGCGGTAAAATTTGACCGTTCCTGCCAATCTGAGACTGTTTTTCACAGCGTTTGCCCTGAAAGTGCCAGGTACTGCAGATGACAGAAACACACGGGAAAACTCTGCAAAATGCTTCTTCTAATGTAAAATAGTGTTTCCATGCTGGAAAAAGTCTTATTTCTCGCCGGCAGCACATTTGATGCAAACCTGTCATTTCAGCTCAAGCGGTAAAATTTGACCGTTCCTGCCAATCTGAGACTGTTTTTTTCTAGCGTTTGCCCTGAAAGTGCCAGGTACTGCAGATGACAGAAACACGGAAAACTCTGCAAAATGCTTCTTCTAATGTAAAATAGTGTTTCCATGCTGGAAAAAGTCTTATTTTCATGCCCGGCAGCACATTTGATGCAAACCTGTCATTTCAGCTCAAGCGGTAAAATTTGACCGTTCCTGCCAATCTGAGACTGTTTTTCACAGCGTTTGCCCTGAAAGTGCCAGGTACTGCAGATGACAGAAACACACAAGAAAACTCTGCAAAATGCTTCTTCTAATGTAAAATAGTGTTTCCATGCTGGAAAAAGTCTTATTTCTACGCCCGGCAGCACATTTGATGCAAACCTGTCATTTCAGCTCAAGCGGTAAAATTTGACCGTTCCTGCCAATCTGAGACTGTTTTTCACAGCGTTTGCCCTGAAAGTGCCAGGTACTGCAGATGACAGAAACACACGGGAAAACTCTGCAAAATGCTTCTTCTAATGTAAAATAGTGTTTCCATGCTGGAAAAAGTCTTATTTCTACGCAGATGACAGCAGCACATTTGATGCAAACCTGTCATTTCAGCTCAAGCGGTAAAATTTGACCGTTCCTGCCAATCTGAGACTGTTTTTCACAGCGTTTGCCCTGAAAGTGCCAGGTACTGCAGATGACAGAAACACACGGGAAAACTCTGCAAAATGCTTCTTCTAATGTAAAATAGTGTTTCCATGCTGGAAAAAGTCTTATTTCTACGCCCGGCAGCACATTTGATGCAAACCTGTCATTTCAGCTCAAGCGGTAAAATTTGACCGTTCCTGCCAATCTGAGACTGTTTTTCACAGCGTTTGCCCTGAAAGTGCCAGGTACTGCAGATGACAGAAACACACGGGAAAACTCTGGAAAAAATGCTTCTGATCTAAAACCTGTCATTTCAGCTCAAATAAAATTTGTTTCTAGCGTTTGCCCTGAAAGTGCCAGGTACATGCTGCAAAATGCTTCTTCTAATGTAAAAAGTGTCTTGGAAAAAGTCTTATTTCTCGCCCGGCAGCACATTTGATGCAAACCTGTCATTTCAGCTCAAGCGGTAAAATTTGACCGTTCCTGCCAATCTGAGACTGTTTTTCACAGCGTTTGCCCTGAAAGTGCCAGGTACTGCAGATGACAGAAACACACGGGAAAACTCTGCAAAATGCTTCTTCAAAATGCTTCTTCTAATGTAAAATAGTGTTTCCATGCTGGAAAAAGTCTTATTTCTCGCCCGCACATTTGATGCAAACTGTCATTTTGACTGCAGATGACAGAAACACGGGAAAACTCTGCAAAATGCTTCTTTGATGCAAACCTGTCATTTCAGCTCAAGCGGTAAAATTTGACCGTTCCTGCCAATCTGAGACTGTTTTTCACAGCGTTTGCCCTGAAAGTGCCAGGTACTGCAGATGACAGAAACACACGGAAAACTCTGCAAAATGCTTCTTCTAATGTAAAATAGTGTTTCCATGCTGGAAAAAGTCTTATTTCTCGCCCGGCAGCACATTTGATGCAAACCTGTCATTTCAGCTCAAGCGGTAAAATTTGACCGTTCCTGCCAATCTGAGACTGTTTTTCAAGCGTTTGCCCTGAAAGTGCCAGGTACTGCAGATGACAGAAACACACGGAAAACTCTGCAAAATGCTTCTTCTAATGTAAAATAGTGTTTCCATGCTGGAAAAAGTCTTATTTCTCGCCCGGCAGCACATTTGATGCAAACCTGTCATTTCAGCTCAAGCGGTAAAATTTGACCGTTCCTGCCAATCTGAGACTGTTTTTCACAGCGTTTGCCCTGAAAGTGCCAGGTACTGCAGATGACAGAAACACACGGGAAAACTCTGCAAAATGCTTCTTCTAATGTAAAATAGTGTTTCCATGCTGGAAAAAGTCTTATTTCTACGCCGGCAGCACATTTGATGCAAACCTGTCATTTCAGCTCAAGCGGTAAATTTGACCGTTCCTGCCAATCTGAGACTGTTTTTTCACAGCGTTTGCCCTGAAAGTGCCAGGTACTGCAGATGACAGAAACACAGGAAAACTCTGCAAAATGCTTCTTCTAATGTAAAATAGTGTTTCCATGCTGGAAAAAGTCTTATTTCTCGCCCGGCAGCACATTTGATGCAAACCTGTCATTTCAGCTCAAGCGGTAAAATTTGACCGTTCCTGCCAATCTGAGACTGTTTTTCTAGCGTTTGCCCTGAAAGTGCCAGGTACTGCAGATGACAGAAACACACGGAAAACTCTGCAAAATGCTTCTTCTAATGTAAAATAGTGTTTCCATGCTGGAAAAAGTCTTATTTCTCGCCCGGCAGCACATTTGATGCAAACCTGTCATTTCAGCTCAAGCGGTAAAATTTGACCGTTCCTGCCAATCTGAGACTGTTTTTCACAGCGTTTGCCCTGAAAGTGCCAGGTACTGCAGATGACAGAAACACGGGAAAACTCTGCAAAATGCTTCTTCTAATGTAAAATAGTGTTTCCATGCTGGAAAAAGTCTTATTTCTCGCCCGGACAGCACATTTGATGCAAACCTGTCATTTCAGCTCAAGCGGTAAAATTTGACCGTTCCTGCCAATCTGAGACTGTTTTTCTAGCGTTTGCCCTGAAAGTGCCAGGTACTGCAGATGACAGAAACACAGGAAAACTCTGCAAAATGCTTCTTCTAATGTAAAATAGTGTTTCCATGCTGGAAAAAGTCTTATTTCTCGACCGGAAAACTGGCAGCACATTTGATGCAAACCTGTCATTTCAGCTCAAGCGGTAAAATTTGACCGTTCCTGCCAATATCTGAGACTGTTTTTCACAGCGTTTGCCCTGAAAGTGCCAGGTACTGCAGATGACAGAAACACACGGAAAACTCTGCAAAATGCTTCTTCTAATGTAAAATAGTGTTTCCATGCTGGAAAAAGTCTTATTTCTCGCGCCGGCAGCACATTTGATGCAAACCTGTCATTTCAGCTCAAAGCGGTAAAATTTGACCGTTCCTGCCAATCTGAGACTGTTTTTCACAGCGTTTGCCCTGAAAGTGCCAGGTACTGCAGATGACAGAAACACACGGAAAACTCTGCAAAATGCTTCTTCTAATGTAAAATAGTGTTTCCATGCTGGAAAAAGTCTTATTTCTCGCCCGGCAGCACATTTGATGCAAACCTGTCATTTCAGCTCAAGCGGTAAAATTTGACCGTTCCTGCCAATCTGAGACTGTTTTTCACAGCGTTTGCCCTGAAAGTGCCAGGTACTGCAGATGACAGAAACACACAGGAAAACTCTGCAAAATGCTTCTTCTAATGTAAAATAGTGTTTCCATGCTGGAAAAAGTCTTATTTCTCGCCCGGCAGCACATTTGATGCAAACCTGTCATTTCAGCTCAAGCGGTAAAATTTGACCGTTCCTGCCAATCTGAGACTGTTTTTCACAGCGTTTGCCCTGAAAGTGCCAGGTACTGCAGATGACAGAAACACACGGAAAACTCTGCAAAATGCTTCTTCTAATGTAAAATAGTGTTTCCATGCTGGAAAAAGTCTTATTTCTCGCCCGGCAGCACATTTGATGCAAACCTGTCATTTCAGCTCAAAGCGGTCATTTCAGCTCAAATTTGACCGTTCCTGCCAATCTGAGACTGTTTTTCTAGCGTTTGCCCTGAAAGTGCCAGGTACTGCAGATGACAGAAAACACGGGAAAACTCTGCAAAATGCTTCTTCTAATGTAAAATAGTGTTTCCATGCTGGAAAAAGTCTTATTTCTCGCCGGCAGCACATTTGATGCAAACCTGTCATTTCAGCTCAAGCGGTAAAATTTGACCGTTCCTGCCAATCTGAGACTGTTTTTTCACAGCGTTTGCCCTGAAAGTGCCAGGTACTGCAGATGACAAAACACGGGAAAACTCTGCAAAATGCTTCTTCTAATGTAAAATAGTGTTTCCATGCTGGAAAAAGTCTTATTTCTCAGCGTTTGCCCTGAAAGTGCCCGGCAGCGGAAAACTCAATGCTTTATTTGATGCAAACCTGTCATTTCAGCTCAAGCGGTAAAATTTGACCGTTCCTGCCAATCTGAGACTGTTTTTTTTCACAGCGTTTGCCCTGAAAGTGCCAGGTACTGCAGATGACAGAAAACACGGGAAAACTCTGCAAAATGCTTCTTCTAATGTAAAATAGTGTTTCCATGCTGGAAAAAGTCTTATTTCTACGCCCGGCAGCACATTTGATGCAAACCTGTCATTTCAGCTCAAAGCGGTAAAATTTGACCGTTCCTGCCAATCTGAGACTGTTTTTTCACAGCGTTTGCCCTGAAAGTGCCAGGTACTGCAGATGACAGAAACACACGGAAAACTCTGCAAAATGCTTCTTCTTCTAATGTAAAATAGTGTTTCCATGCTGGAAAAAGTCTTATTTCTCGCCCGGCAGCACATTTGATGCAAACCTGTCATTTCAGCTCAAGCGGTAAAATTTGACCGTTCCTGCCAATCTGAGACTGTTTTTCACAGCGTTTGCCCTGAAAGTGCCAGGTACTGCAGATGACAGAAACACACGGGAAAACTCTGCAAAATGCTTCTTCTAATGTAAAATAGTGTTTCCATGCTGGAAAAAGTCTTATTTCTCGCCCGGCAGCACATTTGATGCAAACCTGTCATTTCAGCTCAAGCGGTAAAATTTGACCGTTCCTGCCAATCTGAGACTGTTTTTCACAGCGTTTGCCCTGAAAGTGCCAGGTACTGCAGATGACAGAAACACACGGAAAACTCTGCAAAATGCTTCTTCTAATGTAAAATAGTGTTTCCATGCTGGAAAAAGTCTTATTTCTACGTTGCCCGGACAGCACATTTGATGCAAACCTGTCATTTCAGCTCAAGCGGTAAATTTGACCGTTCCTGCCAATCTGAGACTGTTTTTCACAGCGTTTGCCCTGAAAGTGCCAGGTACTGCAGATGACAGAAAACACGGGAAAACTCTGCAAAATGCTTCTTCTAATGTAAAATAGTGTTTCCATGCTGGAAAAAGTCTTATTTCTCGCCCGGCAGCACATTTGATGCAAACCTGTCATTTCAGCTCAAGCGGTAAAATTTGACCGTTCCTGCCAATCTGAGACTGTTTTTCACAGCGTTTGCCCTGAAAGTGCCAGGTACTGCAGATGCAGATGACAGAAACTCTGCGGAAAACTCTGCAAAATGCTTCTTCTAATGTAAAATAGTGTTTCCATGCTGGAAAAAGTCTTATTTCTCGCCCGGCAGCACATTTGATGCAAACCTGTCATTTCAGCTCAAGCGGTAAAATTTGACCGTTCCTGCCAATCTGAGACTGTTTTTCACAGCGTTTGCCCTGAAAGTGCCAGGTACTGCAGATGACAAGAAACACGGAAAACTCTGCAAAATGCTTCTTCTAATGTAAAATAGTGTTTCCATGCTGGAAAAGTCTTATTTCTCGCCCGGCAGCACATTTGATGCAAACCTGTCATTTCAGCTCAAGCGGTAAAATTTGACCGTTCCTGCCAATCTGAGACTGTTTTTCTAGCGTTTGCCCTGAAAGTGCCAGGTACTGCAGATGACAGAAACACGGAAAACTCTGCAAAATGCTTCTTCTAATGTAAAATAGTGTTTCCATGCTGGAAAAGTCTTATTTCTCGCCCGGCAGCACATTTGATGCAAACCTGTCATTTCAGCTCAAGCGGTAAAATTTGACCGTTCCTGCCAATCTGAGACTGTTTTTCACAGCGTTTGCCCTGAAAGTGCCAGGTACTGCAGATGACAGAAAACACGGGAAAACTCTGCAAAATGCTTCTTCTAATGTAAAATAGTGTTTCCATGCTGCTGGAAAAAGTCTTATTTCTCGCCCGGCAGCACATTTGATGCAAACCTGTCATTTCAGCTCAAGCGGTAAATTTGACCGTTCCTGCCAATCTGAGACTGTTTTTCTAGCGTTTGCCCTGAAAGTGCCAGGTACTGCAGACATGACTCTGCAAAATGCTTCTTCTAATGATGCAAACCTGTCATTTCAGCTCAAGCGGAAAACTGCTGCACTGTTTTTTCACAGCGTTTGCCCTGAAATGACAGAAAACACACGGAAAACTCTGCAAAATGCTTCTTCTAATGTAAAATAGTGTTTCCATGCTGGAAAAAGTCTTATTTCTCCCGGCAGCACATTTGATGCAAACCTGTCATTTCAGCTCAAGCGGTAAAATTTGACCGTTCCTGCCAATCTGAGACTGTTTTTCACAGCGTTTGCCCTGAAAGTGCCAGGTACTGCAGATGACAGAAACACACGGGAAAACTCTGCAAAATGCTTCTTCTAATGTAAAATAGTGTTTCCATGCTGGAAAAAGTCTTATTTCTCGCCCGGCAGCACATTTGATGCAAACCTGTCATTTCAGCTCAAGCGGTAAAATTTGACCGTTCCTGCCAATCTGAGACTGTTTTTCACAGCGTTTGCCCTGAAAGTGCCAGGTACTGCAGATGACAGAAAACACGGAAAACTCTGCAAAATGCTTCTTCTAATGTAAAATAGTGTTTCCATGCTGGAAAAAGTCTTATTTCTCGCCCGGCAGCACATTTGATGCAAACCTGTCATTTCAGCTCAAGCGGTAAACGGTTTGACCGTTCCTGCCAATCTGAGACTGTTTTTCACAGCGTTTGCCCTGAAAGTGCCAGGTACTGCAGATGACAGAAACACTGCGGAAAACTCTGCAAAATGCTTCTTCTAATGTAAAATAGTGTTTCCATGCTGGAAAAAGTCTTATTTCTCCGGCAGCACATTTGATGCAAACCTGTCATTTCAGCTCAAGCGGTAAAATTTGACCGTTCCTGCCAATCTGAGACTGTTTTTCACAGCGTTTGCCCTGAAAGTGCCAGGTACTGCAGATGACAGAAACACACAGGAAAACTCTGCAAAATGCTTCTTCTAATGTAAAATAGTGTTTCCATGCTGGAAAAAGTCTTATTTCTCGCCCGGCAGCACAGCGTTTGCCCTGAAAGTGTCATTTCAGCTCAAACACACGGGAAAACTCGGTAATGCTTCTTTTGATGCAAACCGTTCCTGCCAATCTGAGACTGTTTTTCACAGCGTTTGCCCTGAAAGTGCCAGGTACTGCAGATGACAGAAACACACGGGAAAACTCTGCAAAATGCTTCTTCTAATGTAAAATAGTGTTTCCATGCTGGAAAAAGTCTTATTTCTCGCCCGGCAGCACATTTGATGCAAACCTGTCATTTCAGCTCAAGCGGTAAAATTTGACCGTTCCTGCCAATCTGAGACTGTTTTTTCACAGCGTTTGCCCTGAAAGTGCCAGGTACTGCAGATGACAGAAACACACGGAAAACTCTGCAAAATGCTTCTTCTAATGTAAAATAGTGTTTCCATGCTGGAAAAAGTCTTATTTCTCGCCCGGCAGCACATTTGATGCAAACCTGTCATTTCAGCTCAAGCGGTAAAATTTGACCGTTCCTGCCAATCTGAGACTGTTTTTCACAGCGTTTGCCCTGAAAGTGCCAGGTACTGCAGATGACAGAAACACACGGGAAAACTCTGCAAAATGCTTCTTCTAATGTAAAAATCTTATTTCACGCCCGGCAAAACAGTGTTGCAAACCATGCTGGAAAAAGTCTTCCTGCCAATCTGAGACTGTTTTTCACAGCGTTTGCCCAGAAAGTGCCAGGTACTGCAGATGCAACGGGAAAACTCTGCAAAATGCTTCTTCTAATGATGCAAACCTGTCATTTCAGCTCAAGCGGTAAAATTTGACCGTTCCTGCCAATCTGAGACTGTTTTTCTAGCGTTTGCCCTGAAAGTGCCAGGTACTGCAGATGACAGAAACACACAGGGAAAACTCTGCAAAATGCTTCTTCTAATGTAAAATAGTGTTTCCATGCTGGAAAAAGTCTTATTTCTCGCCCGGCAGCACATTTGATGCAAACCTGTCATTTCAGCTCAAGCGGTAAAATTTGACCGTTCCTGCCAATCTGAGACTGTTTTTCACAGCGTTTGCCCTGAAAGTGCCAGGTACTGCAGATGACAGAAACACACGGGAAAACTCTGCAAAATGCTTCTTCTAATGTAAAATAGTGTTTCCATGCTGGAAAAAGTCTTATTTCTCGCCCGGCAGCACATTTGATGCAAACCTGTCATTTCAGCTCAAGCGGTAAAATTTGACCGTTCCTGCCAATCTGAGACTGTTTTTCACAACGTTTGCCCTGAAAGTGCCAGGTACTGCAGATGACAGAAAACGGAAAACACATGCGGAAAACTCTGCAAAATGCTTCTTCTAATGTAAAATAGTGTTTCCATGCTGGAAAAAGTCTTATTTCACGGAAAACTCTGCAGCACATTTGATGCAAACCTGTCATTTCAGCTCAAGCGGGTAAAATTTGACCGTTCCTGCCAATCTGAGACTGTTTTTCACAGCGTTTGCCCTGAAAGTGCCAGGTACTGCAGATGACAGAAACACACGGGAAAACTCTGCAAAATGCTTCTTCTAATGTAAAATAGTGTTTCCATGCTGGAAAAAGTCTTATTTCTCGCCCGGCAGCACATTTGATGCAAACCTGTCATTTCAGCTCAAGCGGTAAAATTTGACCGTTCCTGCCAATCTGAGACTGTTTTTCTAGCGTTTGCCCTGAAAGTGCCAGGTACTGCAGATGACAGAAACACACGGAAAACTCTGCAAAATGCTTCTTCTTCTTGCAAATGTAAAATAGTGTTTCCATGCTGCCAATCTGAACTGTTTCTTCACAGCGTTTGCCTGAAAGTTCTCTGCAAAATGCTTCTTCTAATGTAAAATAGTGTTTCCATGCTGCAAAAAGTCTTATTTCTCGCCCGGCAGCACATTTGATGCAAACCTGTCATTTCAGCTCAAGCGGTAAAATTTGACCGTTCCTGCCAATCTGAGACTGTTTTTCACAGCGTTTGCCCTGAAAGTGCCAGGTACTGCAGATGACAGAAACACGGGAAAACTCTGCAAAATGCTTCTTCTAATGTAAAATAGTGTTTCCATGCTGGAAAAAGTCTTATTTCTCGCATGGCAGCACATTTGATGCAAACCTGTCATTTCAGCTCAAGCGGTAAATTTGACCGTTCCTGCCAATCTGAGACTGTTTTTCACAGCGTTTGCCCTGAAAGTGCCAGGTACTGCAGATGACAGAAACACACGGAAAACTCTGCAAAATGCTTCTTCTAATAATGTAAAATAGTGTTTCCATGCTGGAAAAAGTCTTATTTCTCGCCCGGCAGCACATTTGATGCAAACCTGTCATTTCAGCTCAAGCGGTAAATTTGACCGTTCCTGCCAATCTGAGACTCTTTTTTCACAACGTTTGCCCTGAAAGTGCTTCCAGGTACTGCAGATGACAGAAACACACATGGGGAAAACTCTGCAAAATGCTTCGTTTGCCCTAATGCCAGGTACTGCAATAGTGTTTCTGCCATGCTAATGTAAAAAAAAGTCTTATTTCTCGCCCGGCAGCACATTTGATGCAAACCTGTCATTTCAGCTCAAGCGGTAAAATTTGACCGTTCCTGCCAATCTGAGACTGTTTTTCACAGCGTTTGCCCTGAAAGTGCCAGGTACTGCAGATGACAGAAACACACACGGGAAAACTCTGCAAAATGCTTCTTCTTCTAATGTGGAAAAAATAGTGTTTCCATGCTGGAAAAAGTCTTATTTCTCGTTTGCCCGTACTGCAGCACATTTGATGCAAACCTGTCATTTCAGCTCAAGCGGTAAAATTTGACCGTTCCTGCCAATCTGAGACTGTTTTTTCAGCGTTTGCCCTGAAAGTGCCAGGTACTGCAGATGACAGAAACACGGAAAACTCTGCAAAATGCTTCTTCTAATGTAAAATAGTGTTTCCATGCTGGAAAAAGTCTTATTTCTACGCCCGGCAGCACATTTGATGCAAACCTGTCATTTCAGCTCAAGCGGTAAAATTTGACCGTTCCTGCCAATCTGAGACTGTTTTTCACAGCGTTTGCCCTGAAAGTGCCAGGTACTGCAGATGACAGAAACACACGGGAAAACTCTGCAAAATGCTTCTTCTAATGTAAAATAGTGTTTCCATGCTGGAAAAAGTCTTATTTCTCGCCGGCAGCACATTTGATGCAAACCTGTCATTTCAGCTCAAGCGGTAAAATTTGACCGTTCCTGCCAATCTGAGACTGTTTTTTCAAGCGTTTGCCCTGAAAGTGCCAGGTACTGCAGATGACAGAAACACACGGGAAAACTCTGCAAAATGCTTCTTCTAATGTAAAATAGTGTTTCCATGCTGGAAAAAGTCTTATTTCTCGCCGGCAGCACATTTGATGCAAACCTGTCATTTCAGCTCAAGCGGTAAAATTTGACCGTTCCTGCCAATCTGAGACTGTTTTTCACAGCGTTTGCCCTGAAAGTGCCAGGTACTGCAGATGACAGAAAACACGGGAAAACTCTGCAAAATGCTTCTTCTAATGTAAAATAGTGTTTTCCATGCTGGAAAAAGTCTTATTTCGGAAAACTCTGCGCTAATGTAAAATAGTGTTTCCATGCTGGAAAAAGCTTATTTCTCGCCCGGCAGCACATTTGATGCAAACCTGTCATTTCAGCTCAAGCGGTAAAATTTGACCGTTCCTGCCAATCTGAGACTGTTTTTCACAGCGTTTGCCCTGAAAGTGCCAGGTACTGCAGATGACAGAAACACACGGGAAAACTCTGCAAAATGCTTCTTCTAATGTAAAATAGTGTTTCCATGCTGGAAAAAGTCTTATTTCTACGCCCGGCAGCACATTTGATGCAAACCTGTCATTTCAGCTCAAGCGGTAAAATTTGACCGTTCCTGCCAATCTGAGACTGTTTTTCACAGCGTTTGCCCTGCCAAACTGCCAGGTACTGCAGATGACAAAAACGTTTGCCCGGAAAACTCTGCAAAATGCTTCTTCTAATGTAAAATAGTGTTTCCATGCTGGAAAAAGTCTTATTTCTCGCCCGGCAGCACATTTGATGCAAACCTGTCATTTCAGCTCAAGCGGTAAAATTTGACCGTTCCTGCCAATCTGAGACTGTTTTTCACAGCGTTTGCCCTGAAAGTGCCAGGTACTGCAGATGACAGAAAAACACGGAAAACTCTGCAAAATGCTTCTTCTAATGTAAAATAGTGTTTCCATGCTGGAAAAAGTCTTATTTCTCGCCCGGCAGCACATTTGATGCAAACCTGTCATTTCAGCTCAAGCGGTAAAATTTGACCGTTCCTGCCAATCTGAGACTGTTTTTCACAACGTTTGCCCTGAAAGTGCCAGGTACTGCAGATGACAGAAACACACGGAAAACTCTGCAAAATGCTTCTTCTAAATGCAAACCTGTCATTTCAGCTCAAGCATTTGGAAAAGTCTTATTTTGCGTTTGCCCTGAAAGTGCACATTTGATGCTGCAAACCTGTCTTCAGCTTCACTGTCAGACTGTTTTTGCTGGGAAAAGTCTTCAAGCACATTTGATGCAAACCTGTCATTTCAGCTCAAGCGGTAAAATTTGACCGTTCCTGCCAATCTGAGACTGTTTTCACTAGCGTTTGCCCTGAAAGTGCCAGGTACTGCAGATGACAGAAACACGGGAAAACTCTGCAAAATGCTTCTTCTAATGTAAAATAGTGTTTCCATGCTGGAAAAAGTCTTATTTCTACGCCCGGCAGCACATTTGATGCAAACCTGTCATTTCAGCTCAAGCGGTAAAATTTGACCGTTCCTGCCAATCTGAGACTGTTTTTTCACAGCGTTTGCCCTGAAAGTGCCAGGTACTGCAGATGACACAAAAACACGGAAAACTCTGCAAAATGCTTCTTCTAATGTAAAATAGTGTTTCCATGCTGGAAAAAGTCTTATTTCTACGCCCGGCAGCACATTTGATGCAAACCTGTCATTTCAGCTCAAGCGGTAAAATTTGACCGTTCCTGCCAATCTGAGACTGTTTTTCACAGCGTTTGCCCTGAAAGTGCCAGGTACTGCAGATGACAGAAACACACGGGAAAACTCTGCAAAATGCTTCTTCTAATGTAAAATAGTGTTTCCATGCTAAAAAAAGTCTTATTGCAATCTGCAGACTGTTTTTCACAGCGTTTGTAAAATTTGAAAGTGCCAGGTACTGGCGTTTGAACATTTGATGCAAACCTGTCATTTCAGCTCAATGCAAACCTGTCATTTCAGCTCAAGCGGTAAAATTTGACCGTTCCTGCCAATCTGAGACTGTTTTTCACAGCGTTTGCCCTGAAAGTGCCAGGTACTGCAGATGACAGAAACACACGGGAAAACTCTGCAAAATGCTTCTTCTAATGTAAAATAGTGTTTCCATGCTGGAAAAAGTCTTATTTCTACGCCCGGCAGCACATTTGATGCAAACCTGTCATTTCAGCTCAAGCGGTAAAATTTGACCGTTCCTGCCAATCTGAGACTGTTTTTCACAGCGTTTGCCCTGAAAGTGCCAGGTACTGCAGATGACAGAAACACACGGAAAACTCTGCAAAATGCTTCTTCTAATGTAAAATGCAAAATAGTGTTTCCATGCTGGAAAAAGTCTTATTTCAGAAAACACGAAAACTCCGGCAGCACTTTTGATGCAAACCTGTCATTTCAGCTCAAGCGGTAAATTTGACCGTTCCTGCCAATCTGAGACTGTTTTTCACAGCGTTTGCCCTGAAAGTGCCAGGTACTGCAGATGACAGAAAACACAGGGGAAAACGGGAAAACTCTGCAAAATGCTTCTTCTAATGTAAAATAGTGTTTCCATGCTGGAAAAAGTCTTATTTCTACGCCGGCAGCACATTTGATGCAAACCTGTCATTTCAGCTCAAGCGGTAAAATTTGACCGTTCCTGCCAATCTGAGACTGTTTTTCACAGCGTTTGCCCTGAAAGTGCCAGGTACTGCAGATGACAGAAACACACGGGAAAACTCTGCAAAATGCTTCTTCTAATGTAAAATAGTGTTTCCATGCTGGAAAAAGTCTTATTTCTCCCGGCAGCACATTTGATGCAAACCTGTCATTTCAGCTCAAGCGGTAAAATTTGACCGTTCCTGCCAAAATCTGAGACTGTTTTTCACAGCGTTTGCCCTGAAAGTGCCAGGTACTGCAGATGACAGAGACACACAGGAAAACTCTGCAAAATGCTTCTTCTAATGTAAAATAGTGTTTCCATGCTGGAAAAAGTCTTATTTCTCGCCGGCAGCACATTTGATGCAAACCTGTCATTTCAGCTCAAGCGGTAAAATTTGACCGTTCCTGCCAATCTGAGACTGTTTTTCACAGCGTTTGCCCTGAAAGTGCCAGGTACTGCAGATGACAGAAAACACGGGGAAAACTCTGCAAAATGCTTCTTCTAATGTAAAATAGTGTTTCCATGCTGGAAAAAGTCTTATTTCTACGCCCGGCAGCACATTTGATGCAAACCTGTCATTTCAGCTCAAGCGGTAAAATTTGACCGTTCCTGCCAATCTGAGACTGTTTTTCACAGCGTTTGCCCTGAAAGTGCCAGGTACTGCAGATGACAGAAAAACACGGAAAACTCTGCAAAATGCTTCTTCTAATGTAAAATAGTGTTTCCATGCTGGAAAAAGTCTTATTTCTCGCCCGGCAGCACATTTGATGCAAACCTGTCATTTCAGCTCAAGCGGTAAAATTTGACCGTTCCTGCCAATCTGAGACTGACTGTTTTTCACAGCGTTTGCCCTGAAAGTGCCAGGTACTGCAGATGACAGAAACACACGGGAAAACTCTGCAAAATGCTTCTTCTAATGTAAAATAGTGTTTCCATGCTGGAAAAAGTCTTATTTCGGCAGCACATTTTCGCACATCTGAGACTGTTTTTCACAGCGTTTGCCCTGAAAGTGCCAGGTACTGCAGATGACAGAAAACACAGGAAAACTCTGCAAATGCTGCAGTGTTTCTAATGATGCAAACCTGTCATTTCAGCTCAAGCGGTAAAATTTGACCGTTCCTGCCAATCTGAGACTGTTTTTCTAGCGTTTGCCCTGAAAGTGCCAGGTACTGCAGATGACAGAAAACACGGAAAACTCTGCAAAATGCTTCTTCTAATGTAAAATAGTGTTTCCATGCTGGAAAAAGTCTTATTTCTACGCCCGGCAGCACATTTGATGCAAACCTGTCATTTCAGCTCAAGCGGTAAAATTTGACCGTTCCTGCCAATCTGAGACTGTTTTTCACAGCGTTTGCCCTGAAAGTGCCAGGTACTGCAGATGACAGAAACACGGGAAAACTCTGCAAAATGCTTCTTCTAATGTAAAATAGTGTTTCCATGCTGGAAAAAGTCTTATTTCTCGCCCGGCAGCACATTTGATGCAAACCTGTCATTTCAGCTCAAGCGGTAAAATTTGACCGTTCCTGCCAATCTGAGACTGTTTTTCACAGCGTTTGCCCTGAAAGTGCCAGGTACTGCAGATGACAGAAAACACGGGAAAACTCTGCAAAATGCTTCTTCTAATGTAAAATAGTGTTTCCATGCTGGAAAAAGTCTTATTTCTACGCCCGGCAGCACATTTGATGCAAACCTGTCATTTCAGCTCAAGCGGTAAAATTTGACCGTTCCTGCCAATCTGAGACTGTTTTTCACAGCGTTTGCCCTGAAAGTGCCAGGTACTGCAGATGACAGAAACACACGGGAAAACTCTGCAAAATGCTTCTTCTAATGTAAAATAGTGTTTCCATGCTGGAAAAAGTCTTATTTCTTGGCAGCACATTTGATGCAAACCTGTCATTTCAGCTCAAGCGGTAAAATTTGACCGTTCCTGCCAATCTGAGACTGTTTTTTCACAGCGTTTGCCCTGAAAGTGCCAGGTACTGCAGATGACAGAAACACAGGAAAACTCTGCAAAATGCTTCTTCTAATGTAAAATAGTGTTTCCATGCAAACCTCTTATTTCAGCTCAGCACATTTGATGCAAACCTGTCATTTCAGCTCAAGCGGTAAAATTGCCGTTCCTGCCAATCTGAGACTGTTTTTCACAGCGTTTGCCCTGAAAGTGCCAGGTACTGCAGATGACAGAAAGAAACACGGGAAAACTCTGCAAAATGCTTCTTCTAATGTAAAATAGTGTTTCCATGCTGGAAAAAGTCTTATTTCTCGCCCGGCAGCACATTTGATGCAAACCTGTCATTTCAGCTCAAGCGGTAAAATTTGACCGTTCCTGCCAATCTGAGACTGTTTTTCACAGCGTTTGCCCTGAAAGTGCCAGGTACTGCAGATGACAGAAAACACGGAAAACTCTGCAAAATGCTTCTTCTAATGTAAAATAGTGTTTCCATGCTGGAAAAAGTCTTATTTCTCGCCCGGCAGCACATTTGATGCAAACCTGTCATTTCAGCTCAAGCGTAAAATTTGACCGTTCCTGCCAATCTGAGACTGTTTTTCACAACGTTTGCCCTGAAAGTGCCAGGTACTGCAGATGACAGAAACACACGGGAAAACTCTGCAAAATGCTTCTTCTAATGTAAAATAGTGTTTCCATGCTGGAAAAAGTCTTATTTCTCGCCCGGCAGCACATTTGATGCAAACCTGTCATTTCAGCTCAAGCGGTAAAATTTGACCGTTCCTGCCAATCTGAGACTGTTTTTCACAGCGTTTGCCCTGAAAGTGCCAGGTACTGCAGATGACAGAAACACACGGGAAAACTCTGCAAAATGCTTCTTCTAATGTAAAATAGTGTTTCCATGCTGGAAAAAGTCTTATTTCCTCTTCTTAGTGCCAGGTACTGCAGATGGCAGCACATTTGATGCAAACCTGTCATTTCAGCTCAAAGCGGTCAAAAATTTGACCGTTCCTGCCAATCTGAGACTGTTTTTCACAGCGTTTGCCCTGAAAGTGCCCAGGTACTGCAGATGACAGAAACACACGGGAAAACTCTGCAAAATGCTTCTTCTAATGTAAAATAGTGTTTCCATGCTGGAAAAAGTCTTATTTCTCGCCCGGCAGCACATTTGATGCAAACCTGTCATTTCAGCTCAAGCGGTAAAATTTGACCGTTCCTGCCAATCTGAGACTGTTTTTCTAGCGTTTGCCCTGAAAGTGCCAGGTACTGCAGATGACAGAAACACGGGAAAACTCTGCAAAATGCTTCTTCTAATGTAAAATAGTGTTTCCATGCTGGAAAAAGTCTTATTTCTACGCCCGGCAGCACATTTGATGCAAACCTGTCATTTCAGCTCAAAGCGGTAAAATTTGACCGTTCCTGCCAATCTGAGACTGTTTTTCACAGCGTTTGCCCTGAAAGTGCCAGGTACTGCAGATGACAGAAAACACGGGAAAACTCTGCAAAATGCTTTCCATGCTAAAAAGTCTTATTTGCAAACCATTTGATCATTTCAGCTCAAGCGGTAAAATTTGACCGTTCCTGCCAATCTGAGACTGTTTTCACAGCGTTTGCCCTGAAAGTGCCAGGTACTGCAGATGACAGAAACACGGGAAAACTCTGCAAAATGCTTCTTCTAATGTAAAATAGTGTTTCCATGCTGGAAAAAGTCTTATTTCTACGCCCGGCAGCACATTTGATGCAAACCTGTCATTTCAGCTCAAGCGGTAAAATTTGACCGTTCCTGCCAATCTGAGACTGTTTTTTTCAGCGTTTGCCCTGAAAGTGCCAGGTACTGCAGATGACAGAAACACACGGAAAACTCTGCAAAATGCTTCTTCTAATGTAAAATAGTGTTTCCATGCTGGAAAAAGTCTTATTTCTCGCCCGGCAGCACATTTGATGCAAACCTGTCATTTCAGCTCAAGCGGTAAAATTTGACCGTTCCTGCCAATCTGAGACTGTTTTTCACAGCGTTTGCCCTGAAAGTGCCAGGTACTGCAGATGACAGAAAACACAGGAAAACTCTGCAAAATGCTTCTTCTAATGTAAAATAGTGTTTCCATGCTGAAAAGTCTTATTTCTCGCAAACCCGGCAGCACATTTGATGCAAACCTGTCACGTTTTTCAGCTCAAGCGGTAAAATTTGACCGTTCCTGCCAATCTGAGACTGTTTTTCACAGCGTTTGCCCTGAAAGTGCCAGGTACTGCAGATGACAGAAACACACGGAAAACTCTGCAAAATGCTTCTTCTAATGTAAAATAGTGTTTCCATGCTGGAAAAAGTCTTATTTCTCGCCCGGCAGCACATTTGATGCAAACCTGTCATTTCAGCTCAAGCGGTAAAATTTGACCGTTCCTGCCAATCTGAGACTGTTTTTCACAGCGTTTGCCCTGAAAGTGCCAGGTACTGCAGATGACAGAAGAAACACGGGAAAACTCTGCAAAATGCTTCTTCTAATGTAAAATAGTGTTTCCATGCTGGAAAAAGTCTTATTTCTCGCCCGGCAGCACATTTGATGCAAACCTGTCATTTCAGCTCAAGCGGTAAAATTTGACCGTTTGCCCTGCCATCTGAGACTGTTTTTCACAACGTTTGCCCTGAAAGTGCCAGGTACTGCAGATGACAGAAACACACGGGAAAACTCTGCAAAATGCTTCTTCTAATGATGCAAACCTGTCATTTCAGCTGCGGTAAAAGTCTTGACCGTTCCTGCCAAGCTGAGACTGTTTTTTTCAAACCTGTCATTTCAGCTGAAAGTGTTCCAGGAGACTGTTTTTTCACAGCGTTTGCCCTGAAAGTGCCAGGTACTGCAGATGACAGAAACACACGGAAAACTCTGCAAAATGCTTCTTCTAATGTAAAATAGTGTTTCCATGCTGGAAAAAGTCTTATTTCTCGCCCGGCAGCACATTTGATGCAAACCTGTCATTTCAGCTCAAGCGGTAAAATTTGACCGTTCCTGCCAATCTGAGACTGTTTTTCACAGCGTTTGCCCTGAAAGTGCCAGGTACTGCAGATGACAGAAACACACGGGAAAACTCTGCAAAATGCTTCTTCTAATGTAAAATAGTGTTTCCATGCTGGAAAAAGTCTTATTTTCTCCGGCAGCACATTTGATGCAAACCTGTCATTTCAGCTCAAGCGGTAAAATTTGACCGTTCCTGCCAATCTGAGACTGTTTTTCACAACGTTTGCCTGAAAGTGCCAGGTGCAGGTACTGCAGATGAAAACAGAAACACATGGGAAAACTCTGCAAAATGCTTCTTCTAATGTAAAATAGTGTTTCCATGCTGGAAAAAGTCTTATTTGACCGTTCCTGGCAGCACATTGTTTGCAAACCTGTCATTTCAGCTCAAGCGGTAAAATTTGACCGTTCCTGAAAATCTGAGACTGTTTTTCTAGCGTTTGCCCTCAGAAAGTGCCAGGTACTGTTTTTGCAGCGTTTGATGAAAGTGCCAGATGACAGAAACACACGGAAAACTCTGCAAAATGCTTCTTCTAATGTAAAATAGTGTTTCCATGCTGGAAAAAGTCTTATTTCTCGCCGGCAGCACATTTGATGCAAACCTGTCATTTCAGCTCAAGCGGTAAAATTTGACCGTTCCTGCCAATCTGAGACTGTTTTTCACAGCGTTTGCCCTGAAAGTGCCAGGTACTGCAGATGACAGAAAACACGGAAAACTCTGCAAAATGCTTCTTCTAATGTAAAATAGTGTTTCCATGCTGGAAAAAGTCTTATTTCAGCCGGCAGCACATTTGATGCAAACCTGTCATTTCAGCTCAAGCGGTAAATTTGACCGTTCCTGCCAATCTGAGACTGTTTTTCACTAGCGTTTGCCCTGAAAGTGCCAGGTACTGCAGATGACAGAAACACACGGGAAAACTCTGCAAAATGCTTCTTCTAATGTAAAATAGTGTTTCCATGCTGGAAAAAGTCTTATTTCACACGAAAACTCGGCAGCACATTTGATGCAAACCTGTCATTTCAGCTCAAGCGGTAAAATTTGACCGTTCCTGCCAATCTGAGACTGTTTTTCTAGCGTTTGCCCTGAAAGTGCCAGGTACTGCAGATGACAGAAACACACGGGAAAACTCTGCAAAATGCTTCTTCTAATGTAAAAAATAGTGTTTCCATGCTGGAAAAAGTCTTATTTCTGATGCAAACCCCGGCAGCACATTTGATGCAAACCTGTCATTTCAGCTCAAAGCGGTAAAATTTGACCGTTCCTGCCAATCTGAGACTGTTTTTCACAAGCGTTTGCCCTGAAAGTGCCAGGTACTGCAGATGACAGAAACACATGGGAAAACTCTGCAAAATGCTTCTTCTAATGTAAAATAGTGTTTCCATGCTGGAAAAAGTCTTATTTCTCGCCCGGCAGCACATTTGATGCAAACCTGTCATTTCAGCTCAAGCGGTAAAATTTGACCGTTCCTGCCAATCTGAGACTGTTTTTCACAGCGTTTGCCCTGAAAGTGCCAGGTACTGCAGATGACAGAAACACACGGGAAAACTCTGCAAAATGCTTCTTCTAATGTAAAATAGTGTTTCCATGCTGGAAAAAGTCTTATTTCTCCCGGCAGCACATTTGATGCAAACCTGTCATTTCAGCTCAAGCGGTAAAATTTGACCGTTCCTGCCAATCTGAGACTGTTTTTCAGCGTTTGCCCTGAAAGTGCCAGGTACTGCAGATGACAGAAACACGGAAAACTCTGCAAAATGCTTCTTCTAATGTAAAATAGTGTTTCCATGCTGGAAAAAGTCTTATTTTTGATGCCGGCAGCACATTTGATGCAAACCTGTCATTTCAGCTCAAGCGGTAAAATTTGACCGTTCCTGCCAATCTGAGACTGTTTTTTCTAGCGTTTGCCCTGAAAGTGCCAGGTACTGCAGATGACAGAAACTGCGGAAAACTCTGCAAAATGCTTCTTCTAATGTAAAATAGTGTTTCCATGCTGGAAAAAGTCTTATTTCTTCCGGCAGCACATTTGATGCAAACCTGTCATTTCAGCTCAAGCGGTAAAATTTGACCGTTCCTGCCAATCTGAGACTGTTTTTCACAGCGTTTGCCCTGAAAGTGCCAGGTACTGCAGATGACAGAAACACACGGGAAAACTCTGCAAAATGCTTCTTCTAATGTAAAATAGTGTTTCCATGCTGGAGCAAAAGTCTTATTTCTCGCCCGGCAGCACATTTGATGCAAACCTGTCATTTCAGCTCAAGCGGTAAATTTGACCGTTCCTGCCAATCTGAGACTGTTTTCACTAGCGTTTGCCCTGAAAGTGCCAGGTACTGCAGATGACAAAAACACACGGAAAACTCTGCAAAATGCTTCTTCTAATGTAAAATAGTGTTTCCATGCTGGAAAAAGTCTTATTTCTCGCCCGGCAGCACATTTGATGCAAACCTGTCATTTCAGCTCAAGCGGTAAAATTTGACCGTTCCTGCCAATCTGAGACTGTTTTTCACAACGTTTGCCCTGAAAGTGCCAGGTACTGCAGATGACAGAAAACACGGGAAAACTCTGCAAAATGCTTCTTCTAATGTAAAATAGTGTTTCCATGCTGGAAAAAGTCTTATTTCTCGCCCGGCAGCACATTTGATGCAAACCTGTCATTTCAGCTCAAGCGGTAAAAAATTTGACCGTTCCTGCCAATCTGAGACTGTTTTTCACAGCGTTTGCCCTGAAAGTGCCAGGTACTGCAGATGACAGAAACACACTGCAAAATGGAAAACTCTGCAAAATGCTTCTTCTAATGTAAAATAGTGTTTCCATGCTGGAAAAAGTCTTATTTCTACGCCCGGCAGCACATTTGATGCAAACCTGTCATTTCAGCTCAAGCGGTAAAATTTGACCGTTCCTGCCAATCTGAGACTGTTTTTTTTCAGCGTTTGCCCTGAAAGTGCCAGGTACTGCAGATGACAGAAACACACGGGAAAACTCTGCAAAATGCTTCTTCTAATGTAAAATAGTGTTTCCATGCTGGAAAAAGTCTTATTTCTACGCCCGGCAGCACATTTGATGCAAACCTGTCATTTCAGCTCAAGCGGTAAAATTTGACCGTTCCTGCCAATCTGAGACTGTTTTTCACAGCGTTTGCCCTGAAAGTGCCAGGTACTGCAGATGACAGAAACACACGGAAAACTCTGCAAAATGCTTCTTCTAATGTAAAATAGTGTTTCCATGCTGGAAAAAGTCTTATTTCTACCCGGCAGCACATTTGATGCAAACCTGTCATTTCAGCTCAAGCGGTAAAATTTGACCGTTCCTGCCAATCTGAGACTGTTTTTCTAGCGTTTGCCCTGAAAGTGCCAGGTACTGCAGATGACAGAAAACACACGGAAAACTCTGCAAAATGCTTCTTCTAATGTAAAATAGTGTTTCCATGCTGGAAAAAGTCTTATTTCTCGCCGGCAGCACATTTGATGCAAACCTGTCATTTCAGCTCAAGCGGTAAAATTTGACCGTTCCTGCCAATCTGAGACTGTTTTTCACAAGCGTTTGCCCTGAAAGTGCCAGGTACTGCAGATGACAGAAACACACTCTGGAAAACTCTGCAAAATGCTTCTTCTAATGTAAAATAGTGTTTCCATGCTGGAAAAAGTCTTATTTCTCGCCCGGCAGCACATTTGATGCAAACCTGTCATTTCAGCTCAAGCGGTAAATTTGACCGTTCCTGCCAATCTGAGACTGTTTTTCTAGCGTTTGCCCTGAAAGTGCCAGGTACTGCAGATGACAGAAACACACGGGAAAACTCTGCAAAATGCTTCTTCTAATGTAAAATAGTGTTTCCATGCTGGAAAAAGTCTTATTTCTGAAAGTGCCGCCCGGCAGCACATTTGATGCAAACCTGTCATTTCAGCTCAAGCGGTAAAATTTGACCGTTCCTGCCAATCTGAGACTGTTTTTCACAGCGTTTGCCCTGAAAGTGCCAGGTACTGCAGATGACAGAAACACACGGGAAAACTCTGCAAAATGCTTCTTCTAATGTAAAATAGTGTTTCCATGCTGGAAAAAGTCTTATTTCTACGCCCGGCAGCACATTTGATGCAAACCTGTCATTTCAGCTCAAGCGGTAAATTTGACCGTTCCTGCCAATCTGAGACTGTTTTTCTAGCGTTTGCCCTGAAAGTGCCAGGTACTGCAGATGACAGAAACACACGGGAAAACTCTGCAAAATGCTTCTTCTAATGTAAAATAGTGTTTCCATGCTGGAAAAAGTCTTATTTCTCGCCCGGCAGCACATTTGATGCAAACCTGTCATTTCAGCTCAGCTCAAGCGGTAAAATTTGAGACGTTCCTGCCAATCTGAGACTGTTTTTCACAGCGTTTGCCCTGAAAGTGCCAGGTACTGCAGATGCCAATCTGAGACTGACAGAAACACACAGGAAAACTCTGCAAAATGCTTCTTCTAATGTAAAATAGTGTTTCCATGCTGGAAAAAGTCTTATTTACGCCCGGCAGCACATTTGATGC
The DNA here is from genome assembly GCA_016801885.1 of Toxotes chatareus. Classification (NCBI taxonomy): domain Eukaryota; kingdom Metazoa; phylum Chordata; class Actinopteri; family Toxotidae; genus Toxotes; species Toxotes chatareus. The sequence goes on along the minus strand of JAFBJY010000349.1, from coordinate 14,450 downwards.
AAACCTGTCATTTCAGCTCAAGCGGTAAAATTTGACCGTTCCTGCCAATCTGAGACTGTTTTTTCACAGCGTTTGCCCTGAAAGTGCCAGGTACTGCAGATGACAGAAAACACGGAAAACTCTGCAAAATGCTTCTTCTAATGTAAAATAGTGTTTCCATGCTGGAAAAAGTCTTATTTCTACCCGGCAGCACATTTGATGCAAACCTGTCATTTCAGCTCAAGCGGTAAAATTTGACCGTTCCTGCCAATCTGAGACTGTTTTTCACAGCGTTTGCCCTGAAAGTGCCAGGTACTGCAGATGACAGAAACACAGGAAAACTCTGCAAAATGCTTCTTCTAATGTAAAATAGTGTTTCCATGCTGGAAAAAGTCTTATTTCTCGCGGCGGCAGCACATTTGATGCAAACCTGTCATTTCAGCTCAAGCGGTAAAATTTGACCGTTCCTGCCAATCTGAGACTGTTTTTCACAGCGTTTGCCCTGAAAGTGCCAGGTACTGCAGATGACAGAAAACACGGGAAAACTCTGCAAAATGCTTCTTCTAATGTAAAATAGTGTTTCCATGCTGGAAAAAGTCTTATTTTCCGGCAGCACATTTGATGCAAACCTGTCATTTCAGCTCAAACCTGGTCAAAATTTGACCGTTCCTGCCAATCTGAGACTGTTTTTCACAACGTTTGCCCTGAAAGTGCCAGGTACTGCAGATGACAGAAACACAGGAAAACTCTGCAAAATGCTTCTTGATGCAAATGTAATGTTCCTGCCAATCTGAGACTGTTTTTCACGTTTGCCCTGAAAGTGCCAGGTACTGCAGATGACAGAAACACACGGAAAATGCTTCTTCCTTCCATGCTGGAAAAAGTCTTATTTCTACGCTTGACAGCACATTTGATGCAAACCTGTCATTTCAGCTCAAGCGGTAAAATTTGACCGTTCCTGCCAATCTGAGACTGTTTTTCACAGCGTTTGCCCTGAAAGTGCCAGGTACTGCAGATGACAGAAACACGGGAAAACTCTGCAAAATGCTTCTTCTAATGTAAAATAGTGTTTCCATGCTGGAAAAAGTCTTATTTCTCGCCCGGCAGCACATTTGATGCAAACCTGTCATTTCAGCTCAAGCGGTAAAATTTGACCGTTCCTGCCAATCTGAGACTGTTTTTCACAGCGTTTGCCCTGAAAGTGCCAGGTACTGCAGATGACAAACACACGGGAAAACTCTGCAAAATGCTTCTTCTAATGTAAAATAGTGTTTCCATGCTGGAAAAAGTCTTATTTCTCACCCGGCAGCACATTTGATGCAAACCTGTCATTTCAGCTCAAGCGGTAAAATTTGACCGTTCCTGCCAATCTGAGACTGTTTTTCACAGCGTTTGCCCTGAAAGTGCCAGGTACTGCAGATGACAAAAACACGGAAAACTCTGCAAAATGCTTCTTCTAATGTAAAATAGTGTTTCCATGCTGGAAAAGTCTTCGGCAGCACATTTGATGCAAACCTGTCATTTCAGCTCAAGCGGTAAAATTTGACCGTTCCTGCCAATCTGAGACTGTTTTTCACAGCGTTTGCCCTGAAAGTGCCAGGTACTGCAGATGACAGAAAACACGGGAAAACTCTGCAAAATGCTTCTTCTAATGTAAAATAGTGTTTCCATGCTGGAAAAAGTCTTATTTCTCGCCCGGCAGCACATTTGATGCAAACCTGTCATTTCAGCTCAAGCGGTAAAATTTGACCGTTCCTGCCAATCTGAGACTGTTTTTCTAGCGTTTGCCCTGAAAGTGCCAGGTACTGCAGATGACAGAAACACACAGGAAAACTCTGCAAAATGCTTCTTCTAATGTAAAATAGTGTTTCCATGCTGGAAAAAGTCTTATTTCTCCGGCAGCACATTTGATGCAAACCTGTCATTTCAGCTCAAGCGGTAAAATTTGACCGTTCCTGCCAATCTGAGACTGTTTTTCACAGCGTTTGCCCTGAAAGTGCCAGGTACTGCAGATGACAGAAAAACACACGGGAAAACTCTGCAAAATGCTTCTTCTAATGTAAAATAGTGTTTCCACGCCGGCAGCACATTTGATGCAAACCTGTCATTTCAGCTCAAGCGGTAAAATTTGACCGTTCCTGCCAATCTGAGACTGTTTTTCACAACGTTTGCCCTGAAAGTGCCAGGTACTGCAGATGACAGAAACACACGGGAAAACTCTGCAAAATGCTTCTTCTAATGTAAAATAGTGCTGCTTCTAACATTTGATGCAAACCTGTCATTTCAGCTCAAGCGGTAAAATTTGACCGTTCCTGCCAATCTGAGACTGTTTTTCACAGCGTTTGCCCTGAAAGTGCCAGGTACTGCAGATGACAGAAACACACGGGAAAACTCTGCAAAATGCTTCTTCTAATGTAAAATAGTGTTTCCATGCTGGAAAAAGTCTTATTTCTACGCCCGGCAGCACATTTGATGCAAACCTGTCATTTCAGCTCAAGCGGTAAAATTTGACCGTTCCTGCCAATCTGAGACTGTTTTTCTAGCGTTTGCCCTGAAAGTGCCAGGTACTGCAGATGACAGAAACACACGGAAAACTCTGCAAAATGCTTCTTCTAATGTAAAATAGTGTTTCCATGCTGGAAAAAGTCTTATTTCTCGCCCGGCAGCACATTTGATGCAAACCTGTCATTTCAGCTCAAGCGGTAAAATTTGACCGTTCCTGCCAATCTGAGACTGTTTTTCACAGCGTTTGCCCTGAAAGTGCCAGGTACTGCAGATGACAAAACACAGGAAAACTCTGCAAAATGCTTCTTCTAATGTGCAAAATAGTGTTTCCTGCTGGAAAAACTGTTTCTGCTTTTTTACTGCACAGAAACAACGGGCGGAAAACTCTGCAAAACTTTTGATGTAAAATGCAAACCTGTCATTTTCAGCTCAAGCGGTAAAATTTGACCGTTCCTGCCAATCTGAGACTGTTTTTCACAAGCGTTTGCCCTGAAAGTGCCAGGTACTGCAGATGACAGAAACACACGGGAAAACTCTGCAAAATGCTTCTTCTAATGTAAAATAGTGTTTCCATGCTGGAAAAAGTCTTATTTCTCGCCCGGCAGCACATTTGATGCAAACCTGTCATTTTTCAGCTCAAGCGGTAAAATTTGACCGTTCCTGCCAATCTGAGACTGTTTTTCACAGCGTTTGCCCTGAAAGTGCCAGGTACTGCAGATGACAGAAACACACGGAAAACTCTGCAAAATGCTTCTTCTAATGTAAAATAGTGTTTCCATGCTGGAAAAAGTCTTACCTGTCATTTCAGCTCAAGCGGTAAATTTATTTCTCGCAGCGTTTGCCCGGCAGCACATTTGATGCAAACCTGTCATTTCAGCTCAAGCGGTAAAATTTGACCGTTCCTGCCAATCTGAGACTGTTTTTCTAGCGTTTGCCCTGAAAGTGCCAGGTACTGCAGATGACAGAAACACGGAAAACTCTGCAAAATGCTTCTTCTAATGTAAAATAGTGTTTCCATGCTGGAAAAAGTCTTATTTCTACGCCCGGCAGCACATTTGATGCAAACCTGTCATTTCAGCTCAAGCGGTAAAATTTGACCGTTCCTGCCAATCTGAGACTGTTTTTCACAGCGTTTGCCCTGAAAGTGCCAGGTACTGCAGATGACAGAAACACACGGGAAAACTCTGCAAAATGCTTCTTCTAATGTAAAATAGTGTTTCCATGCTGGAAAAAGTCTTATTTTCGCCCGGCAGCACATTTGATGCAAACCTGTCATTTCAGCTCAAGCGGTAAAATTTGACCGTTCCTGCTCAATCTGAGACTGTTTTTCTAGCGTTTGCCCTGAAAGTGCCAGGTACTGCAGATGACAGAAAAACACGGGAAAACTCTGCAAAATGCTTCTTCTAATGTAAAATAGTGTTTCCATGCTGGAAAAAGTCTTATTTCTCGCCCGGCAGCACATTTGATGCAAACCTGTCATTTCAGCTCAAGCGGTAAAATTTTGACCGTTCCTGCCAATAAAATCTGAGACTGTTTTTCACAGCGTTTGCCCTGAAAGTGCCAGGTACTGCAGATGACAGAAACACACGGGAAAACTCTGCAAAATGCTTCTTCTAATGTAAAATAGTGTTTCCATGCTGGAAAAAGTCTTATTTCTGCCAATCTGACCCGGCAGCACATTTGATGCAAACCTGTCATTTCAGCTCAAGCGGTCTAAAATTTGACCGTTCCTGCCAATCTGAGACTGCCAATGAGACTGTTTTTCACAGCGTTTGCCCTGAAAGTGCCAGGTACTGCAGATGACAGAAACACACGGAAAACTCTGCAAAATGCTTCTTCTAATGTAAAATAGTGTTTCCATGCTGGAAAAAGTCTTATTTCTCGCCCGGCAGCACATTTGATGCAAACCTGTCATTTCAGCTCAAGCGGTAAAATTTGACCGTTCCTGCCAATCTGAGACTGTTTTTCACAGCGTTTGCCCTGAAAGTGCCAGGTACTGCAGATGACAGAAACACACGGGAAAACTCTGCAAAATGCTTCTTCTAATGTAAAATAGTGTTTCCATGCTGGAAAAAGTCTTATTTCTCCCGGCAGCACATTTGATGCAAACCTGTCATTTCAGCTCAAGCGGTAAAATTTGACCGTTCCTGCCAATCTGAGACTGTTTTTCACAGCGTTTGCCCTGAAAGTGCCAGGTACTGCAGATGACAGAAAACACGGGAAAACTCTGCAAAATGCTTCTTCTAATGTAAAATAGTGTTTCCATGCTGGAAAAAGTCTTATTTCTCGCCCGGCAGCACATTTGATGCAAACCTGTCATTTCAGCTCAAGCGGTAAAATTTGACCGTTCCTGCCAATCTGAGACTGTTTTTCTAGCGTTTGCCCTGAAAGTGCCACTGCAGTACTGCAGAAAACAGAAACACAATGTAAAATAGTGTTTCCATGGAAAACTCTGCAAAATGCTTCTTCTAATGTAAAATAGTGTTTCCATGCTGGAAAAAGTCTTATTTCAGAAACACCCGGCAGCACATTTGATGCAAACCTGTCATTTCAGCTCAAGCGGTAAAATTTGACCGTTCCTGCCAATCTGAGACTGTTTTTCACAGCGTTTGCCCTGAAAGTGCCAGGTACTGCAGATGACAGAAAACACGCAGGAAAACTCTGCAAAATGCTTCTTCTAATGTAAAATAGTGTTTCCATGCTGGAAAAAGTCTTATTTCTCGCCCGGCAGCACATTTGATGCAAACCTGTCATTTCAGCTCAAGCGGTAAATTTGACCGTTCCTGCCAATCTGAGACTGTTTTTCACAGCGTTTGCCCTGAAAGTGCCAGGTACTGCAGATGACAGAAACACTCTGCAAAATGGAAAACTCTGCAAAATGCTTCTTCTAATGTAAAATAGTGTTTCCATGCTGGAAAAAGTCTTATTTCTCGCCCGGCAGCACATTTGATGCAAACCTGTCATTTCAGCTCAAGCGGTAAAATTTGACCGTTCCTGCCAATCTGAGACTGTTTTTCACAGCGTTTGCCCTGAAAGTGCCAGGTACTGCAGATGACAGAAAACACGGAAAACTCTGCAAAATGCTTCTTCTAATGTAAAATAGTGTTTCCATGCTGGAAAAAGTCTTATTTTCGCCCGGCACAACATTTGATGCAAACCTGTCATTTCAGCTCAAGCGGTAAAATTGACCGTTCCTGCCAATCTGAGACTGTTTTTCACAGCGTTTGCCCTGAAAGTGCCAGGTACTGCAGATGACAGAAACACACGGGAAAACTCTGCAAAATGCTTCTTCTAATGTAAAATAGTGTTTCCATGCTGGAAAAAGTCTTATTTCTCGCCCGGCAGCACATTTGATGCAAACCTGTCATTTCAGCTCAAGCGGTAAAATTTGACCGTTCCTGCCAATCTGAGACTGTTTTTCTAGCGTTTGCCCTGAAAGTGCCAGGTACTGCAGATGACAGAAACACACGGGAAAACTCTGCAAAATGCTTCTTCTAATGTAAAATAGTGTTTCCATGCTGGAAAAAGTCTTATTTCTCGTACCCGGCAGCACATTTGATGCAAACCTGTCATTTCAGCTCAAGCGGTAAAATTTGACCGTTCCTGCCAATCTGAGACTGTTTTTCACAGCGTTTGCCCTGAAAGTGCCAGGTACTGCAGATGACAGAAACACACGGAAAACTCTGCAAAATGCTTCTTCTAATGTAAAATAGTGTTTCCATGCTGGAAAAAGTCTTATTTCTACGCCCGGCAGCACATTTGATGCAAACCTGTCATTTCAGCTCAAGCGGTAAAATTTGACCGTTCCTGCCAATCTGAGACTGTTTTTTCACAACGTTTGCCCTGAAAGTGCCAGGTACTGCAGATGACAGAAACACACGGGAAAACTCTGCAAAATGCTTCTTCTAATGTAAAATAGTGTTTCCATGCTGGAAAAAGTCTTATTTCTACGCCCGGCAGCACATTTGATGCAAACCTGTCATTTCAGCTCAAGCGGTAAAATTTGACCGTTCCTGCCAATCTGAGACTGTTTTTCACAGCGTTTGCCCTGAAAGTGCCAGGTACTGCAGATGACAGAAACACACGGAAAACTCTGCAAAATGCTTCTTCTAATGTAAAATAGTGTTTCCATGCTGGAAAAAGTCTTATTTTCGCCCGGCAGCACATTTGATGCAAACCTGTCATTTCAGCTCAAGCGGTAAAATTTGACCGTTCCTGCCAATCTGAGACTGTTTTTCTAGCGTTTGCCCTGAAAGTGCCAGGTACTGCAGATGACAGAAACACACAGGAAAACTCTGCAAAATGCTTCTTCTAATGTAAAATAGTGTTTCCATGCTGGAAAAAGTCTTATTTCTCGCCCTGGCAGCACATTTGATGCAAACCTGTCATTTCAGCTCAAGCGGTAAAATTTGACCGTTCCTGCCAATCTGAGACTGTTTTTCTAGCGTTTGCCCTGAAAGTGCCAGGTACTGCAGATGACAGAAACACACGGAAAACTCTGCAAAATGCTTCTTCTAATGTAAAATAGTGTTTCCATGCTGGAAAAAGTCTTATTTCTCGCCCGGCAGCACATTTGATGCAAACCTGTCATTTCAGCTCAAGCGGTAAAATTTGACCGTTCCTGCCAATCTGAGACTGTTTTTCTAGCGTTTGCCCTGAAAGTGCCAGGTACTGCAGATGACAGAAACACACGGGAAAACTCTGCAAAATGCTTCTTCTAATGTAAAATAGTGTTTCCATGCTGGAAAAAGTCTTATTTCTCGCCCGGCAGCACATTTGATGCAAACCTGTCATTTCAGCTCAAGCGGTAAAATTTGACCGTTCCTGCCAATCTGAGACTGTTTTTCTAGCGTTTGCCCTGAAAGTGCCAGGTACTGCAGATGACAGAAACACGGGAAAACTCTGCAAAATGCTTCTTCTAATGTAAAATAGTGTTTCCATGCTGGAAAAAGTCTTATTTCTCGCCCGGCAGCACATTTGATGCAAACCTGTCATTTCAGCTCAAGCGGTAAATTTGACCGTTCCTGCCAATCTGAGACTGTTTTTTCTAGCGTTTGCCCTGAAAGTGCCAGGTACTGCAGATGACAGAAACACACGGAAAACTCTGCAAAATGCTTCTTCTAATGTAAAATAGTGTTTCCATGCTGGAAAAAGTCTTATTTCTCGCCCGGCAGCACATTTGATGCAAACCTGTCATTTCAGCTCAAGCGGTAAAATTTGACCGTTCCTGCCAATCTGAGACTGTTTTTCACAGCGTTTGCCCTGAAAGTGCCAGGTACTGCAGATGACAGAAAAACACGGGAAAACTCTGCAAAATGCTTCTTCTAATGTAAAATAGTGTTTCCATGCTGGAAAAAGTCTTATTTCTCGCCCGGCAGCACATTTGATGCAAACCTGTCATTTCAGCTCAAGCGGTAAAATTTGACCGTTCCTGCCAATCTGAGACTGTTTTTCACAGCGTTTGCCCTGAAAGTGCCAGGTACTGCAGATGACAGAAAACACGGAAAACTCTGCAAAATGCTTCTTCTAATGTAAAATAGTGTTTCCATGCTGGAAAAAGTCTTATTTCTTTGCCTGAAAGTGGCAGCACATTTGATGCAAACCTGTCATTTCAGCTCAAGCGGTAAATTTGACCGTTCCTGCCAATCTGAGACTGTTTTTCTAGCGTTTGCCCTGAAAGTGCCAGGTACTGCAGATGACAGAAAACACGGGAAAACTCTGCAAAATGCTTCTTCTAATGTAAAATAGTGTTTCCATGCTGGAAAAAGTCTTATTTCTCGCCACATTTGGCAGCACATTTGATGCAAACCTGTCATTTCAGCTCAAGCGGTAAAATTTGACCGTTCCTGCCAATCTGAGACTGTTTTTCACAACGTTTGCCCTGAAAGTGCCAGGTACTGCAGATGACAGAAACACACGGAAAACTCTGCAAAATGCTTCTTCTAATGTAAAATAGTGTTTCCATGCTGGAAAAAGTCTTATTTCGACGCATATTGCAGCACATTTGATGCAAACCTGTCATTTCAGCTCAAGCGGTAAAATTTGACCGTTCCTGCCAATCTGAGACTGTTTTTCACAGCGTTTGCCCTGAAAGTGCCAGGTACTGCAGATGACAGAAACACACGGGAAAACTCTGCAAAATGCTTCTTCTAATGTAAAATAGTGTTTCCATGCTGGAAAAAGTCTTATTTCTCGCCCGGCAGCACATTTGATGCAAACCTGTCATTTCAGCTCAAGCGGTAAAATTTGACCGTTCCTGCCAATATGAGACTGTTTTTAGTTGCAAAATAAAATGAAATGAAATAGAGGGGCGACAAAAGTCCTTTTCCTGTTCTTCCATGGTCCTTACGCTCTGCAGAATGTCTGAAGGTCGGATCTGCAGAAAGTTTCACGCATGAGTTTCATATCAAAGGGTCAGTATGCAATGTTGTAGACTCTAAGGCATCTCATGACAAAGCATTTGTTGTTTAGGGTACATCAAAGAAAAATAAAAACAGAGAAAGGTATAATGGTATAAATGTGCAAGTGAGAAAGTGGCGTCGGGTACATAGGGATCGGACTACACAGGCAAGATGACTTCGTGGTAGGAATACAAATTTATCAGCTTGATCCTCTGGCTTTTAAAAATATACACCAAAAAAATTAATAAATTAATTAGATATAGATAAATAAATTAGATACAGATAAAAGTTACATAGATAGGTATATAGATATATAATGGCCACTGTGTCAGCCACCTTAGTTCCAGTCTTCATCCGCTCTTGACAGTTGTGATGATGGACTGTCACGTTTGGAGCTGTGACCCGCCTTAGAGACAGTGAGCTGTGGCTGAGTTGGTCCAAAATTCTGTTACAAGCTTTACACAACTAAAGAGAAAAACAGCCACTGTCTCAGCCATCTTAGTTCCAGTCTTCATCCCGCTCATCCCCACGTTTGGAGCTGTGACCGCCTTAGAGGAGGGTGGATGTCGGCTGGTGTCAGTGGAGTCATGGTGTGGGCGCTTCCCACCAATGCTGAGAGGAACCCCTGTAGCACACCACGAAGCAAAGGGAGGAGGAAAGAAAGAAAGCTCCACATCACTCTTGTGTAAGGCTCCAAAACTAGAAGTGATGTCAGAAATCTCAGGTAAACAACAGGTAAAAGTGTGATTTTAGCTGAGCACAGACAAACTCTCTTCCCCGTTAGCAGATGACTTTAAAAAGAGCTTTCCAGAGTCAGACTCTGAACATACATCAGTCTGTAAGAACAAAGCTACACACTGACTAACCTGATGATTCCTTGTCCTTCCTCTCAGGCGGGTGCTCTCTCTCTTTTCTTATTATTGGAAACAGAAGAACAAGAGTCCAGCTGACCTTAGTACTTGGTTTCCAGTCAGGGTACCTTCAGAGACACACAAACATCTGTTAGCATGTCATCAAACATCTTACTCCTAAACCTGTATTTAGAAGAAATTATAAAATTCAACTGTGCGTATCAATACAAAGCTGCACTTTTCAAAATGTGCAATAAACAGTGAGTTAAATAATATTCAATGCAATGTGAAATGGTCACTTGTAGCATGAGGGCCACTCAGAATGAGCTCCTTACTCTGCAGCTCCATTCACATTTAGCCTTTTCTACAGCCTGCACATCAGTGACATGTTTGACTCTCAGCAATTACACCAGTTTCCCTGGTCCAGATCTTTGCTCACTCACTGATTCCTCTGCCAACAAGCTAAATGTTCGGATGTACATTTATTAGCTTTTGACTGTTTTGTAATGGCAAAAGCCTTGGTTTAATGCATTTAAACATACTACTCTGCCCTCACAAAATGCAGCTGACTTCATAACATGGAGAATCCCATTGACAGGTTAGCGCATTAGCATGGAGTCGCACACATACGCAGCCTCCCCCAAAGTTGCTGCACTGACTGCAAATCCTGACATTTTAGTCATCTCTGAGTCTTGGTTAAGAAATCCAGCCCCAACTCTGCTGTTTCCATCCCTGGCTACAATATTTTGGTCAGGACAGAAGTTCAAGGGTGTGGGGTCGCTGTCTATTGTAGGGATAACTTGCAGTGCGCTGTGATTTCCTCTAAATCTGTGGCCAAACAGTTGAAGATGATTGTTGTAAAAATCAACTAAGAAGTTTTCTCTCACTGTTGCTGGTTGTTACAGGCCACCCTCTGCCCCTGCCTGTGCTCTGCCTGCTCCAAGTGAGCTGATTGCCCCTCACACCTCCTCTGAATTTCTCCTGCTAGGGGACTTGAATTGGGATGTGCTTGACCCTCCATCTTCTGTGCAGTTACAGCTGGATGCACTAAACCTGTCCTAGATTGTGCAGGCTTCAGTGACCTCTAAGAAGAAGAAATTGTGTCCAATTCATTAACGCAAACAGCAGATATGAATGTGCACAAGTCTAACTGTGTAATGTGCAAGTGTAATGCAGACATTTGAGACAGCAACAGCTAATACCTGTTGAGAACATTGTGAGTCAATTCTTAGAGGATGAGTTTAACTGTACTGGAGACTGAGTTCCAGTGTAGTAAATTTGGAGGTAACTGGCTATAGAGCCTGATGCAGGGAGTGTATTTTTGCTATATGGCCACAATGGTGTCAGCATGAAGAGAGAGGGAAGAAGAAGGCCTGAAAGAAAAGGTGTTGACATTTCTCCTTGTGAACAGCAAAGTATTTAGCAGCCTGTTTGAGAAGAAAGAGCAATGAGGCTGGCTCCAGCAAAAAAAGGGGTGGCCAAGGGGACACTTTCCCAGTACTGAGCAAACCTAGCATGTGACATTCTATTGACATTGTGAAGACAATGAGTCAGTGCAAGAGAAGATTTTTGGGGGGAGGGAGTGTATTTTTTTGCTTTTAGGGTCTTGTGTCCAAGTGACAGAAGCACTCTTTGAATGAAGTCAAAGGTGTTGTTGTGAGTATTCAAGTTGAGGGAGTAAATAAGTGGAAAAGAAGGCACATGGCATGTGTTAGATTTTAAGGCCATCCATCAGCACTGTTCCCTCAAAATGATTGCAGTACCTGAAGCCTGTAGGTGCAGTGAGTCAGGAGAGTCCAGACTGTGTTGAGGAATCAGTGTCAGGATCCCGATTGAGGTGTGGGACATGTGTGGGCCATCATAGTCCTAAGAAGAATAAGAGCAATCACCTTGCCTGTCTATGGTTCTTTGTCACTGCAACATGTGGGCAGACTGATGACAGGGTATATAGAGCAATCCTTAAGTTCAATTTAATACCTTTTAATAGCTTTTTACTACCTTTGAATTTTTTTTAAACCATCAGGACACTGAGTTGCAAGTGTTAATCTGCAACTTTATTAGATTGACTTAGATTTTGACATATATAAGACTATAGACAACAGAATAGATTTAGAGAACTGACTGATGTTGTTGACTGTAAGTTCTACATACTGTAGACACTGTATGTCCTGCACTTGCTGCTTTAGCACTTGTGGTTAGATGCTAAACTGCATTTGGTTACCTTGTCCTTGTACATGTGTAATGTGACAATAAAGTTGAATGTAATGAGATTAATTTGACTTCCCTACTACAGGGCTGAGCCAGTCCTTAAACGCTGGCTCTTCCACCCAGATGTCAGAAAAGCTGCATTTGCCCATGACAGCGGCGATGGTTGTCTGGGCGTTGACAATTTGCTGGAAGTAGCGTGAGCCACCCAGTTGACTGTCCAGTTGAGTTGAGCAGCGCCAAAGTGTTTGAGATGTGATACAAGCACTGAATATGACATAAGCATTAAACATACAAAGCTGAGAGTTCAGGATTGGCGAGGATCTTTGATTATGTGGCGAAATGCTAAAGCCCACATTTAAAGGAACAGGAAGTTTAGCAGATAGAATTTCAATGGGAATAGGACACCTCATACTCTGAAAAATAATAGCTATTTTAAAAACAAAATAGCTCTAAAAGGCACTTTTAATGGCCTTAAATTCAATACTGTTTTACAGGTGGAGGATTTTAAAAAGCTGTTCTATAGCATCTATTGCATTTTTTTTGTTGGCTTTTCAAATTTTTTTGCAAAACGTGCTCATATCTTTCTCTCTAAAATGAGACGCATCAGTCTGATGGCGAGTCAGTACTTTTTGCTGACTCGCTGACAATTTTTGTGTTCGGTCAATATCCGATACATGAGCAGTTGATCATTATGAGGAGTCCATGCTATAGACTATAGCCCACAGCTCCGTGTTTACATTCCACTCTGATATGGGACATGATTATTATTTTTTCTCCCGGATCTACATTGATCTCATAAGTTGCCTCTGAACTCCAAATGCGGAAATTGAAATCAGTAGAAGCGAGAACTTTAATCCATGCATCAACGTGTTAAGCTAGCGCTAGCGATGTTAGTCCTTCACAGATCTTGTAAAACTACTCATTCATTCGAATTTTTAGGATAACTCAAAGAATTTCAGCAAACGTATTGGCTTCTTAACAGTTGCTAAATCAAGTGCTACAGCCATTGATGCTGCAGTAAATCTTTAATGTTAATGGGACATTTAAAGAATGCTAACGCCTATCTACACATGCTAACCTCTGTGGTGTCTGTTGGGACCGACTCCTTAAAATAAATAAATAAATAAAAGGCAGTATCCTTCAACTTGCTTGGAGTATTTGAATTGGCAATCTGAAGACATCTGATTCAACCTGAAACCTTCAACATGTAGATGAGGCATACGACTAAGACCTAGAGACTCATTTCTTAAATAAAAAAAGGCGATAAAAGTCTTCCAGTTTGCAGCAACTTACGCCAACATGACAGATAGAAGCTTCTTCCGCTTTAATGAGTGTGCGGCCATTACCGAGCATCGCGTCTTCATCAGAAGAAATCTGGCGCATCAAACACATTAAAGTTACTGCCAAATTTATTATACAAGGCATGGGTGCCGGTTGTTGTGAGGATGGCTCTTCAGCAGGGCGATTGCTAGGAGTTCTGGAGGCCTGAGAGAATGCTCGATTGTAGGCCCCTCTACACTCATTCATTTACCACCTTCAGTTTTCTTGTTTTTCCAGTATTCTTGGCCGGTTTCTGGTATAGCCCACTCCAATTTGTTCCCTTTTTTCAGCCAGAGCGACTTCACAGAGTCAGAGTATCATTATATAAAATTATATGTTATTAGTTGTCTTGTTCTCATTTTCACTGATTAGCAACACGTTATTACACCTCAGATTGCAAGAAATGCCTTTTCTTTTATGACCTGCATTTTTTTATAATTTTTCAGATCAATATCATCATAAAAGACAGAATGCATTCTATTCCTGCAAGTAAATTTTCAGTCTTATCACTCAACAAACCGACGGTGGACATTTCTTGTATTTAACAATCAAGCACACAATATACCAAAAAAAACAAAATGTCCTGGCTCGAATATAGTCCACAGGTAAATAATACAGTGACATAAATTGAGTTATTAAAAATATAGCCTATATTTTTTCTTCTCCATAATTGAAACCAACCAAGGCGGTGATTAATATCTTAGACACCAACAATCGTGCAGCTGATACTAATAAGCCAAACAATAGCCAGTGTCTACATCCTCCTCACCATCAAAGGCATCAGTGGACTGCTGGGAGTGAGTACATCTGTAACCGGTCAAACTCAGATGAAGCAGCCACTGCTGATTCTGGAGCAACAGAGCATAAAGGTTTATTGTTCCATTATATATATGTAAACATTAAATGTTATGTTTCATGGAAAACTAATGCAGAACTAAGCTATTCTTGGACAAAATCTAAATGGGCTTCTTAGTACCATAGCTCTAGGTGGACAGCTTCACCTTCTCAGGCAAAAAATATTTTTAAACCATTCAAAAGTCAGTGTAAACTGTCCAAAATTCTTATAGTCTTTTTTACTTTGATGTTGTCAGCTATTATGGTGTCTTTATTTTATATTACAACAACAATCTTTGAACATTTAACTTCTGGGTATTTAGGCAATTCAAATGTCCCACCAACATTTACA